>JBBPMH010000110.1:0-34971 GCA_038090235.1 Pulveroboletus ravenelii
AAAGGAGGGCCTAATTTGATGTTTTCCCTGTCTGATGAATCTCTTTGATAACCCTGGCCACAGTGGACTTCCCCAGACCAGTTTGGGAGGATATTTTTCTAGCAAAAAGACCAGATTCAGAGAGAAAAAGGATATAGGCTCTAGGAAAGGCAGAAATGAGCTTCATAGTGAAATAGGGTTAGCTAGGTGCTATTTCTGCCCTTCATAGTGCCCAGGGTTATGTAAGTTACATAATGAGACAGGGATGAAGCACAGCATCCATCAGAACATTATGTTATTTACCAAAAGATGACTGATAATATTATGCTCAAATAAGTGTCCCAATGATATGTCTTTTTGAAATTGTTATATCTCAGTGCCATGGCAACCAAATCACATGACTAAGGGCTCATCCTCAAGGTCAGAGTTAGGGCTATTGATGACCCTGCAAGGGTCAGAGCTGATACATTTTGGTTCTCTTGAAAATATTAAGTTTTTCTAAAATGGCCCAACATTGGGACACTTATTTGAGCCACTGTATCTGGTCTACCTCTTGCTTGTATGTGCACTAAGGTGCCTGCTACTAGAGGTACCTCAGTTTGGATACTTGGCTGTGGCAGCCTTGTGGGGCAGATTCTGCTGTTGAATGTGATGAGTTCATGCATACAGACCAGAGAGTGAATGAACTTGTTTTATTCTGACAGATTTCACAACCACTCACTGAAAAGACATGCCAACAAATCACTATTGGAGTGCTGAACCTGCTGCATTGTGGGTAGACTGAGGCCCTGAAACAGGGCAGCAGTGCTTAATAATGTTGTTATCTATTTGGCTTGGGCACATGCTCAGACATTAGATCATCAGATGTGCAGAGGTTGGTAAAATTCAACTTATGGGATTGAAGAACTCAGCTCCCCAAACTTGTCTTGCATGGGTACTCAAGTCCTGATCAGCAGACAGTGGAGGTACACACAACCTTGCAGAAGACCAACCCATACCAAGATTGGCAGTTTTGACAAAAGGGGCCCCTCCTAAGTGTGTGCACTTGAGCACACACAGTAAGGTAGGCACAGCCACTCACTTGGCTGAATTGCAGGGTGGAAGAGGGCTTTAGGCCCAATCTCTTCTCTTTGTCCAGCTATGGTTGGTATATCTGAGGATAAATCATGTTCCAGAGTCCAGCTGCCTTTACCCTATTATATTCTACCTTCAGCAAGCAAGCTCCAGACAACCAGCCTGGATGGCTGCCAGTGCAGCTTGGCATTACATGGTTCCTTGCTAGCAGCTTAACCAGCATCTTACCTGATACTAGGTTACTTTGTTGGTTACTTTGCTATATTTGTTGCATTCTTCTCATTTTACACAGTTGCTGATCAGCTTTAGTTATGAAACAAAGTTGCCCTGATATCCACAATCTGTGTTCTAGGAAATATCTTTGTTATGCCCAAGTTGTCAATAAGGAGGAAAAACAGCCTACCATTGCATCTTCAGGTATTTTTCTTCTTTCAAGTAAAATGTTAATTTTGAACTTACAAGTTTATAATGTCCCAGTAGAAGCTGAATCTGTTATGCTTAATCCTGAAGGGTCGAACATGGACTCAGCTAAGGATAAGGGATAAAGGGGATGGTCAGCTAACAGCTACCATGAGATGAGAACTGAGGATGTAGCCTGCAACTTAGCAGGGTAAAGGGTTCACCCAACTAACAGTTGGTGAGGGACTAGGGTCAAGAATTCACCCAGAAAACAGCTGGTGAGGGGACAAGAGGTCTGCCCAACAAACAGTCAGCAGAGGACAAGAGTTAAGGATTGGAGTGGAGTGCTCACTCAGATGTAAAGCAAAGACATAAGGAGAGAAAACTAGGTATATTGCTGAGTAGGTTTAAGCTAAAGGACATAGCTGGCTATGAGGTGGGTTTATATACTGTATGGGAACAAAAGGGATCATACAGAGGCAAATGAGGACTCAACAATGCTGAGGAAGTATATGAGTCAGAGGGTGAATAGCAGAAGGAATGCAGTAAGTAATCAGAGACTATAAGTCCAATATGAGAGAATTGGATGAGAAGACTAAGTCCAAATGACTAAGCATGATAAGGGAAAGGGGTCAAGATGAAGAAAGAAAGAAATCATAAACAAATCATAACAGAATCTAGTTCTGATAATGCACGGAGTCCCAAAGCAGATAATGAGTGGGAATATGAAAGCACTGTGAAAGTGTAAAGTCTCAGATGATCTCTCAGAAAAAAGCAAAGTGCCCTTGTTCCCTCCTTATTGGTGTCCCACTCTAGTTATAGGAGTTCTTTTGATTTATCCTCTACTCCCTCCACCTCAGGGGTAAAAGGTGGCAAACCAGGGTAAGAGGTGGCAAACCAGCCCTTGTTGTCACAAAACAATCTATCCTATGCTATGAGCATTCTCATGTTAATACTTTGGAAGAGGTCTTTCCTTACACAACATCCACCCAATGTATTGCTCTGGAAAATTTACAGATTGAATATACTATTATGGGCTTTCTCTGTTGAGTCTGCAAGGTCCATGGGATTTTTTTCTCAGTCATCTCCAGCCTAACAAGAAATGCTCACACTTATATGCCATTTCCTTCAAAGCTGATCAGTCAGCATTATCTGATCACATTCTCTCTTCACATTTGGTTCTGGCAGATGCTATCTTTCCCCTGCCTGCAGAAGTTTCTCAACCCATAGATGGGCTATGTGTTGAACCAGCCTATCAATATTCAGGGCCTGGATGTGGCTATTGGTGGACAGCACACAAGGGTTGTTCTCTAAGCCTAAAGCTCCAAGATCATGATGAAGTGTTACAAGAAGATCATAGAAGGAAGACAGTTGTCAGATGCCATGACATACCTTTCCCATCAACACCCTTGATGTTTTGATATATTATTCACCCCATATTGTCATGTGTCAAAGATAGACCTGGACTATCAACAGACAATCAAACTACCAAAAGATTGGACATCAGAGCAACCTTCCACTCAATATTCTATTGCAACATGGTCATGCTTATGAGAGACCTCTGATATGGATCATATTTCTGCACCCTTTGCCCCCTTTCTTCAAGAACTTGGATGAATGAAATTCATTCAATCCTTAGGGTGTCCTGAGAAAACTCTACAATGGGTTTCCAAGTTGCCACTAAGAAAGCAATACCAGTCTATTGAGGCACAAGATCAGCCTTTCTATGTTTCCTTATACTCCATTTGCCACTTGATCCCAGGTTACCTTTTGGATGGAAACCATTATGCCTTTTCCCTGAGCTCTGATGTCAGAAGCTGCTTGACATCTTCATATGTTTTGACTTTATTGGCTTATTTATATATACTGCTGAGCCCATTTAATATGTATGTTTGTTTCTAGCACCAATGCCAAGCTTCATCAATTACAGAAAGAGACTTATATTTACTATGCACATTCCATACAGTGAACTTTAGCCTTTCTTTTATGGATTTCTCACATTTTAATGACAAGAGACCATGAGACAGCTATGATGACCCTTGGATCCCTTGGACAACTGCTGAAAAAGCTATCCTCAGATCAGAAAATTGCACTGTCATCTTTGTATGAGCTGATGAAGCTCTCAAAGTTGGATCTGTCCAAGTCAATGGAGCTCCTTCCTGCTCTTCACAACTTACTGATCTCTATCATTTGCTATGAAGTAACCTTATGTGGGGAGAAACTTGTATGTCCTACAGATTACTCACTCTGTATTGGGTCCTTATTTCCCAATGGTTGCTTTCAGCCAGCAAATAGCCTCACTTGGAACTGTGCAGCTCTTCAGCATACTTTTCTTGTGGCCTTGTTTCATGATACCCCCTTACAGCTCCTTGAATTAACTGAATTCATTTTATATAATCCATTCCGTTGGTTAGGAATTGATCTCAATTGGCCATTAAGGACTCTGTGGGAGCCAAAGGAAGAACTTGGTGATAAAGACAGGGATGATGTTAAGGATGATATCAAGAAGGATACTATAGAGGAAATCTTAGAGAAGACAAAGGAGATACCATCCACTTCAATGACAAAGGGGCTAGATAAGCCAAGAATTTGGACTATCTGCTATCAATTGATTAATTGATTGATTTATAGAATATTAGTTACTTTACTTGACTTGCTTGAGGACGATCAGGAAGATTGCCAAAAAACAGAGCCTAACTGACTATTCAAGTATGTTTCACTTAGCTGTGATTTTTATTCTTTTCTTTCAAAAGTTGACAAAAATTACAGGTACCTTCAGAACAACTCTATTTGGGTGCAGCCATATTCCACAGAGAGATCAACATCATATACTAGGATGAAGACAGTTTGGCTGGCTGCAGCTCCCATTGCATGTCTAGAATCTAGCTAATCTAGATTTGCTTGCTCTCACCAGGGGGACAATATTACTATTCACATTGCTGATGGATCCTCTATTCAACTTCCATTTAATGATCTAAAAGCAACTGTGCATTCCTCTATATTGGCCTGTCAACAGGCTATTCTGTCTGCTCTCCCTGCTGATGGCTATAATTGCTATAACACATTTAACTGGACTATTCTCTCTGATAGTCTTATGGATTGACGCTCCTTATGTATTTCAGAACAACCTCTCAACTATGCAATCTTTCAACCCATTATTTCTGATATATAAGTATCTCTTTGTCAAAATGGCTCAACTAAAAAGGCTAAGGTGTTTTTAAATCTGATCACATCTCAGCATAATTTACAAGCTATTAACAACTGGCTTTTCCTTGACTAATGTATTTAGGAATGTTTGTGTGCAGCTTTGGTACAAACCATTGGAGTTCCTTCTTGAGATTTTCAGATGGCATCTTTCAGTATGACCATGATTCAACAACTGACTTGCCTCAAAATGTGTTTGACAGGTTTCTCCTGCACTTGCAAAGGTGGTTTTATTTTACCTTGGGGTTTTGCACCCCATTGTAATAGCCCTTATTGCAGTGGTGTTTCCATCTTTTTCATTGCAACATTATCAGTGCCATATCTTTGCTTACAATTTTCTGCCAGTGGCCAAGACATTTCAGAAGTGAAATGATCCTTTTCTTTGAAGTGGATCCAAGGTTAACAAGGCCTTGCAGGAGGGTACATCCACTTTTCTTGTTCAACTCTCCTGCTGATTTCTATGAAATCTCATCACAGTGATTTTACAAGAGTATTTTCTAAGGCTTAACTTGGGTTCACTGATGCAAGAGGAAACAGTTATAGATTTTCAAGGTCAACACATCAGAAATACTTCAAACACACACTATGGTCTTAGTGGAAACATTCTTTTTACCTTATGAATGCCATTAAGCTCTGCAAGGGAATTTATGGCAGTCAGTCATGCTTATCAAATCATTCTTGATCTGATTCAGTTCAATGAGGTGACTTTCAAACTCTATGTGAATCCTCAAATGCTAGTATCAAATTGAAACAAGGAGGCTGCACTTAGTGTTGCATGTGCAATGATTTGTCACTGTTATCAGCTAGGTGGAAAAAATACAGTGAATGAGAACAAGAAAGTGGTAAAATCTATTCTGACCAGTATGCCTTACTATGGAGAGCTGACTGTGAGTAAGTTATGTAAGTCTCTTTTCATCACTCTTCTCTCCTCTCTTATTTGTGTGTTAAAAATGAAATATAAATGCCTCTGAAAATTGGAGATGTTGTGTTGGAACAGGTCATCAGAACTTTAATATGTAGAATACTCAGTAAGTCACTGTATATTAGTGTAAGTGTACTGTACCTGTAGAATACTCAATAAGTCACTAAGTAAACTAAGGTAACTAATGGTGTGATGTAAGGTATGCCTATATATGTAAGCTAAATACCAAATAGGGAATTTAACACCCCCCCTCAAGCATGAGCCTGTAGGCATAAATGCTTGCCTAGCACCAAGTAAAATAGTAGGTAAATGAAAGGAATGAATATTTGATCAAAACCTTTATGTAGTTGCTGAGTCTGTGAGTAATCTGGGTAGAATCCATGTAGTCCATAATAGTCTGTTTTGAGTGTGCTCAAGCAGTTTCCTAATATGGTAAGTCACAGCTCACTGTATGCTGGACTTGCCTATGTGTCCAGTCTCAACTTCTTAGCTCTAGCAGCATCATCTATGCACAGGTAGTAGCTGTCTGTAGCTTCAATACAATATTTTCATTGTTTATGGGATCTGTTAACGCATCCATGGAGGGTCCATATTGATTGTGATGGATCTGCATCGCTGCACTGAGCAGTTACCATATATGGTAAGTCATGGCTCAAGGTGTCTGCTCCAGCTTCAGTGTGCATGGTCTATCTTCAGTCGGCCTCTACACCATTGCGCTCACATTTCACACTTGCAGATCGCTCCCCTTGGGTTCTGTACTTCATGTATAACCTGTTATAACACCTATATTCTGTTGGAATAAGCAAACATGTGCACAGCCATGAGCCGTCTCAACACAGTTATTGGACATGTCATATAGTATATCGCTGATCCCTTTGTTTTATCTTTTTATGATACAGATCTCTTTTTATGCCCTTTGTTTCCTTTCATTTCTTTCTTCTCATCTTTGTGCCACCTTCCCTTTGTCTAGTCAGTGCCACAGTGGCATGATGAGTATATCTGCTACATCTCACAGTCAATTACCTCAGTCTGTTTGTCACACGCAATAACTGAGGTAAGTATCTCTTACTATATGATCACATTGCATGTACTCATGATCTACCTAGCATACTTACTTGCAGGTAATATATATTAGTCCATTTGTCATGTGCAATGACTGAGCATACTTACTCACAGCCGTTTCTGTTCCCATGCCACTCCTCATAACCTTATAGGTTATGAGCCCCACACTCCTCAAATAAAACAATGAATATATCAGTATCTCACAAATATGTCCACTATCCCACTTACCACCGACACCCTCCCAAACAATGTCCTGAAACTCAATGTCAAAGGGATGAATTGGATGATCTTCACCTTCCATTTTCAGGTTGCCATTGAGGCAAAAGAAATGTGGGGCCATTTTGACAGCACAGCCACAATGCCAACAACCCAAAACCCTCTGACAGCTGATGAAAAAATGGAAGTTGATAAGTGGAAGAAGAATGAGGGAATCTCCAAGCACTTGCTTACCCAATGAATCCCTGACTCAACTGTACTGAAAGTGCACAAGCTGGTGACCATTGAGGAGATGTGGAAGGAGATTACCTGCAAGTACACCAAGAAAGGGGCTTATGCACAAACAGAACTCTAGGTGCAGTTCTTGGAGTCGAAACTATTGAAGGGAGGCGATGTTCACCAGTTCCTTGATGACCTATGAACCAAGTGCGAGGAGTTAGCATCAGTAGGGGTGGATATAGACGAAAAAGACTACCATTCCACCATTATTAAATCCCTGCCTAACTCACTCGCTAATTTTGCATCAATGCAACTTGCTGCTGCTCATCTCTATGCATCTTCAAAGACAATTGAATCTGACACACTGATCTCACTTATCAGTGAGGAAGCCAATAGGTACAAAGCCAAAGGAACTCACCAGAGCGACACTAAGGATCATGATGAGGCTATGGTTGTCACCCCATCCTCTCAGACCCATAGATGAGGACAAGGCCATGCTCACTGTGGGAACAGGCCTAAGTGGCTGTGTTGGACTTGCAGCTCAGACTAGCACCTTGCCGCAAAATGCGATAAGGCACCCACTGGCAACAAAAAAGAAATGGCGCACCAGGCATAGTGATATTAGGGCTCAGGCCCAGGCCTAAATTATGTAATGTGGTAAGCTGGAGTGAGCTGTGACTTACCACATATATGGTAATAGCATCACAGTGCATCCACCACAGCAGTGATGATGATGAGGACAAAGACATGCAACGGTGCACCCATGACCACAAGGATGATAAGGTGTGCGAGATAAGGGGTCAGATAGCAATGCAGGAATGGATGTTGCTACACCTGTCACAGGACATGACCTGGAGGACCATGCTCATTTGCCCAAACATGTGGAGCTTTATGACTCCGGAACTACACAACACCTTACCCCTGACTGAGATCATATGATGCATGTGCAGCCTATATTCCCCAAATCCTTCACTGCAGTGAACAAGCAGAAATTTGCTGCCACTGGAGTTAGCAATCTGGTTATTGATGTGCTGAATGAAATCACCACCTTGCAATTGCATCTCATGGAGGCATTGTACTCACCAGAGGTGGGGTACACACTTGTTTCCATTGGCCAGCTCAATGAAATGGGGCTGTCAACAACCTTTGCCCAAGGGTTTTATATGATTAGAGATGTCAATGGAGACACAATTGGGCATATACCATGGTCCACCAAGGGTTTGTACCAGGTTGTCCATGATGGTGATCATGCTGCCACTGCTAAACAGGTTACCATGATGGAATTGCACCACCATTTGGGTCATATCGTACTCTCCACTGCTTGCAAACTTGCTGAACAAGGTCTGGTCAGTGGGTTGAAATTTGACCTTGACAAGGACAAAGGTATCTTTTGCGAATCCTGCATTTATGGCAAGGCAACTCGCAAGCTGATCGTGAAGGTCTGTGAGGGACTGTGGGCAGCTGCCACTGGTAATACCATTTTCACTGACATTTGGGGACTGGCGCCTGTCACCACAATTGGCAGTCATCACTACTATGTTACTTTTACTGACGATCATACCTGTCTGACCCACATCTATTTGATCTGTCAGAAGAGCAATACATTTGTTGCTTACTGAGGCTTCAAAGCCTGGCTCGACCACCAGTTAGCTGCCAAAATCAGGCTCCTCCACTCCAATCGAGGGGGAGAGTACCTAGGAAAGGAGTTTGTTATGTATCTCGACCAACAGAGGACTGTGCAGCACCTTACCACCCACAATACTCTGCAGCACAATGGAATTGCCGAGCGGTTGAACCACACCATTCTGGAGCAGGTCCATACACTCTTGCATGCCAGCAGACTGCCGAAGTTCCTGTGGGGGGAGACTGCCCATCATGTGGTCTGGCTGAAGAATCAGACACCTACCCGTGTTCTTGATGGCAAGTTGCCTTATGAGCTTGCATTTGGCCATGTTCCTGACCTGCATGGTCTGCGTGAGTGGGGCTCTGTTGTTCATGTTCACACTGGCGCTGGGACCAAATTGGGGGGTCACATTGAGACTGGATGGTGGGTGGGTATTGATGATCACACCACTTATGCCTGCTGTGTGTATTGGCTGTGAACCCATGCTGTGACCATCAAGCGTGATTTTTATTTTGTGGCTGCATCAGATGCCACCAAGGGGGAGGGAGGCAATGGCTACACTCCATTGCCACATCTCACTTCTATTTCTGATGCACAGCCTGCAGTAAGCACCACCACTATGCCACCACCTGTCATTATGTTGCTGTTACTTGACTCCACTCCATCTGCCACCGCATCAGCCACACCTCTTGTGCCACCTTCACAGCCACTGGATCTTCCCGAGCCATGTGCCCACTGAATCCAGAAGCCAAGTCAGCACATCCTGGATATCCTAGCTGGTAAGGCCACCTTGCCACATCTCCCTCACAATGTCCTTGTTATACTCGATCTCAAAAGGTTGAAGCGTGGACTTGGCTGAAGGTCAAGGACGAGGATGAAGAGCATAGCCTGCAGACAGCAGGGTCAAAGGTTCTATCAACAAATAGTTAATGGCTTCCAAGGTCGAGGGGTCTTGCCTAGCAGCTAGCTAGCAAGGGGACGAGGGCAAGAGCAAAGCGCTCAGTCGAGTGTAGAGTGAAGACACGCAGAAGAAGCAAGTGAATTGCCAAGTAGGTCTAAGTTAGAGTACAGGTAGACCTATGAGTGGGTTTATATAGAACATTAAGAAGAAACATGACAAGACAAAGACAATCGTAAGGAAACATGGATTGCTAAGTGTATGAGTCAACTGACAAATGGCAAAAGGAATGGAGTGACTAAGTGTGGAGCTATGAGCCCAATACAAGAGAATCGGACGAGGAGAGTAATGTTCAATGACAAAGGGGGGAAATGAAGTGGAAACAAGTGAAAACAAGAGTGAAATGTAACATTACCCTCCGTTTAAGGCGAGGAGACACTGTCGACTTATCTAAAATTCCCAATAGCTATAACCTGGGGAGCCGGTCATGTTGCTGTAGGCTTTGGCGGAGAAGGGGTCATCATCAGGAGAGTCCACACGAGGGGGAGGGACAGGGAGGGGACTCCCAGAACGCCTACAAGGGCATGCATGAAAGGGTTGTTGACGGCGGAGTCAGCAAGAAGGAGGGGACGGCGATGGTGGGGAAGGGGGAAGAGTGGAATGACAAGATCTCCTGGACGAGGACGACGAAGAGGATGCGCCGCTAGTTGGATGATGGGGAGAGTGGACAGTAGAGAGGTCAACCCGCAGTGGTGTTTGTTGGGGAACTCCAGCACGGCGGTGTACCATCGCGCATTGGTATTGTGTGTGTCCAGGGGCCCAGGTGTGGCAGATTGGGCATTTGTAGAGCTCGCAATTGACTCGTACGTGCCCCAGCCGGCAGCATTGGAAGCACACCTGTCGGTAGAGTGGGTGAGATGTGGGGAGGGGCCATGGGTGTTATCCCCAATAGGAAATTTCCTCCCTCTCCAGGGTGGCTACTTCCTCAGGTTCAGGGGGTGGGGGCGAGGCTGAGGGGTCATTATCGTGTCCGAGGTTGTCGTGGCTGGTAGTAATGGGGCGGCGGTAGCAGGGTCGGTTATGTTCAGCTTTCTCAGCAAGGTAACGATCGAGGTCAGCCATGTATTCCCCTAACCTCATTTGATATTCAATTGACCCGAGATGTCCGTGGAGGACAGCACGGATCGAGCGTAGGTGGTGCTTGGCCATAATCAGATCTGAATAGGAGTGGAGGGAGTCTATTAACAGGTCAAGGTGACAGACTTCCATGAAGGCGTCGATGAGAGAGGCCAGCAGGGAGCCTGGTGAGAGGTCGTCGTCCATCGGGAGGGCAAGATGGGGGTTGGCGACATGCGTCATGAGGAGAGTGTGGTATTCTTCATCGGGGAGGTCATCCTGGAGGTATTGGGCATAGATGGGGACATCTGGGGGTCGGATCCCATCATCATGGCTGTGGTGAAGAGCACACCACTCGCTGATGGTAGGGTGAGGGGTGCCAGGACAGGCGGGGGAGTCAATAGGTGAAGACAATGTTATGGAGGAGGGGGAGGTTGGTCCAGTCATTGGAGAACCCAATTGAACAGGATAAACAGGAGCTCGAATGCTCTCTGTGGGTCCCTGAATGGGTGGAACATTCGTATTAGCAGGTGTTCTTGCTCCAGGAGAATTCGGAGCATTCCAGGGGTTAGGGGAGGGTACGCGGTGAGAGGAGCGAGAGGAGGCATCGGAGGTAGACATGTAGTTGATGGAATGGGAGATGGGATGGGGGAAGAACTTTGGGTGGAGATGTTTATATGCGCCCAAGACGAGCGGGGCGTTATTCATTTCAGACTCCGAAACCCAAGAGTCTTCTTCTGCTGAGTAACCTTTCCATCGGATGAGGTATCTCCAATGGGATGGAGCTTTGCGATGCTGTACGATTTTCTCAACTTCGTATTCTTCCTCTCCGTCAATTAAGTCTGGTGGTGGAGCGGGAAAGTTCCGTCCATGTATGTTGTTTTCGCGATAGGACGATAAGAGGGAAGCGTGGAACATGGGGTGGATTTTCCATGTGGGGGGAAGTCGGAGTTTGTAGGAGATTGGCAATAAGACCTTCGTGATAACGAAGGGTCCTTCTCGTTTCGGGGTGAATTTAGGGCTGGTGAGGGAACGTTTTAAGTTCCGGGCTTCTAACCACATCTTATCTCCTTGTTTCCATGGGGTGAAGCCTCATGTGTTCCTGGATTTCATTACTTGGCGGGCTAGTTTGTGTGCTGCCAGGGCTTCATTTCTTAGGTGAGATAAGAGCTGTAGTCATGATTCGACAGCGGGCAGGTTTGTTTCTGCGATGATTGTGGGGAGAGATTTTGGTTCGTATCCTATCATGAGATAGAACGGAAATTGGCCGGTAACGGAGTGGGGGCAGTGATTGTGAGCAAATTCCACCATTGGGATGTGTTCTGCCCAGCTAGTCGGATTATCGTGGCAAAAGATTCGTAGGTAAGTTTCAACTTCTTGATTAACCCATTCAGTTTCTCCATCAGTTTGAGGGTGATAGGCAGTGGAGAGAGCAAGAGAGTATCCAAGGAGAGATGCCAAAGATTTGGCGAATTCTGAGGCGAATTGTGGGCCTCGGTCGGATATGATTTTGTCATAGAGTCCGAACCTGGTGTATACTTTGTGGAAAAAGAGATGGGCAATTCCTTCGGCCGTGACGGATTTCTTAGTTGGGCACAAAATCACCCCCTTAGTAAGCCCATGGTCAACCACAACCAGTAGACTATCGAAGCCGCCAGACAGAGGGAGGTCCGTGATCAGATCACAGGACAGTTGCTGGAAGGGATGGGTGCAGAAGGAGGAGATAGGGGTCAGGGGAGCGACTGTAGGATGTGTATTGACCTTATTTTGCTGGCAAAGAGTGCAACCCTGGACATAGTTTCAGACGAAGGAGGCGAGGCTGGGCCACCAGAAGTCACAGGAGACGAGCTGGCGGGTTTTAAGAAAACCAGGGTGACCGGTGGAGGGGTGGTCATGACACACGGAGACAGCAGCATGTCAGTAGGAGTTGGGCAAGTAGACACAACCCTGGTAGGTGAGGAGGCCGGCATCGAACTTCCAGTCCGAAAGGCGAGAGTGAAATTGCGAGGGGACAGTTCCCTCAAGAGCGTGAAGGGCAGAAAAAACCAGGGGGTCGGTGGTGGAGGAGGCAGCCACCTTCGCAGAGAGGTCCATGTCAATGAGGTTTATAAAGAGGTCAGCTGGAAGGAGAGTGACATCCGCATTATTGTCGTCGTCATCCATGGCGTGATCAGGTCGGCAGGAGAGAGCATCAGGAGCGGCGAGGGAGGATCTGGGAACATGGGTGAAGTGGAGATCAAAGTCGGTGAGGTCGAGGAGCCAGCGGGCTTGTCGTTGGTTAAGCTTGTGTGGTTCCCGGAAGTAGGTGAGGTTTTTGTGATCAGTCAGGACTTCCACCAGGAATGCTGAACTGTGTAGATGGTGACACCAAACTTTGAGTGCATGGATGACGGCGAGGAGTTCCCGGTTGTATATGTCATAGTTCCTTTTGGCAGAGGAGAGGGATTGGGAGAGGTAGGCGCAGGGTTTGAGATCACCGTTGCCATCCAGTTGAAGGAGGATTCCTCCAGTTGCCCATTTGGAAGCGTCAGTGGAGATGGCAAAGGGTTGAGTGGGATCAGGTAATTGGAGGACGGGTTCAGCAAGAAAGGCACTCTTTAGTGTTTGGAAGGCTGCCTTGCAGGATGTCAACCAGTCCCAAGGATGGTCCTTTTTGGTAAGGTCAAGGAGGGGTCGGGCGACAGTGAAGTAGTCCAGGATGAATCGTTGGTAGAAGTTGGCGAAGCCAAGGAAAGATCGGACGTCTCTGACTTTGGCGGGAGTAGGCCAATCTGCAATTCCTGCCAGTTTGACAGGGTCCATGGCAAGTTCACCCGGTTTGACTACCATGCCAAGATATTCCACCTGAGCTGCAGCAAACTCGCATTTCTCGAGTTTGAGATGGAGGTCAAGTTCTTCCATACATTTCAGGACGCGGCGAGTTTGTTCGATGTGGGTTTGTTCATCTGGGGAGAAGATGAGAAGGTCGTCCATGTAAATGACTAGCCATCCTTCGGCAATGAGATCATGGAAGGATTCATTCATGAAATGCTGGAAGGTGGTGGGCGAGTTGGTAAGACCGAAGAACATGATGGTTGGTTCAAAAAGTCCCTTATGTGTGATGAAAGCCGCCTTCTAACAATCTGATTCTTTAATCCAGACATTGTTATATCCCCATCGGATATCGAATTTGGTGAAGACTTTTGCGCCTTGCAGGCAGTCCACGAGATCCGAGATGAGTGGTAGGAGGTAGGTGTCGCGAACTGTATGTTGGTTCAGATATCGGTAATCCTGGCAGGGGCGGAGTTTTCCATCTTTCTTTTTGACAAAGAAGAAGGGAGAGGACTGGGGTGATTTCAACGGGCAGATTTTTCCTAAGCGGAGGTTTTCCTCTAGGAATTCCTCCATGGCTTTCTTTTCTTCTTCAGTAAGAGAATAGAGCTTGGCGGATTTTGGTTTAAAAGTTTCATCTAGCTCGATGGGGTGGTCATAGAGTCAGGTCAGAGGGATATGGTCGGCTGATTCTTTAGCGAATACAGATGCGAAGTCCGCGAATTCTGGGGGGAGAATGGTAGTTTTCTTCTCTGGGAGTGCATGGATGGCTAAATCAGTGGCAGTGATAAGTTTTCTAACCATTTCCGCCTCCTCCCAGTTTCTCCATTCAGAGTGGGTAGGGAACCTCCCCCCTTTATCGTAGTTGAGATAGATGTAAAGGTCCTCGTCCCACTTTTCATCAGTGTCAATGTGTCGGATGTGATGGGAGTTGGGGTGAGGCATTTTTCGTGTGGCATGTTCCATAAGCCATTTGTCTAACGTTGGGTTGGTCAACCCCTGGGGAGAACCTCGTGGTCCATTCTTAGGTAGGGATTCGGAGATGGGGAGGGTCAAGGTGTACATTGGCCAATCAATGGTAGGGTTAGCCCTTTTTAGCCAAGTCATCCCTAGTATGACCAGGGTTTCTCTGAGGTGCATTACGCTAAACTCTTCAGAATAACAGAGGTCAGCCAAGCTGAAGTCTATAGCAACGGTGAATTTTATTTCCCCACAGCTGTTGGGTGTCGAGTCAGCGTTTCATACTAGGATGGGTTGGGGGAGTCAGGTCATAGGGAGCCGGTGTTTCTTGGCAAACTCCCAGTCAATGCAGGAGCAACTTGCCCCAGAGTCAAGGATGGCATGGGTTTTAACATCTTTTGTTCTAGGTGCAAGGGCGATAGGGAGGATGATTGCCTTTGATTTCCTTGCTACTAGTACATGAGAGTTGGGAGAAGTTTGTGTTAAGGGAACTTCTCCCTTTAAAAAGACAAATCCCAGCTTCCAAACGTTACTCTTTTTATGTTTTCCCCTTTTTCTTCTTCTTCGTTTTCAATTTCTTGAAGTTTAGGGAGGTCATCGGTTTTCACTCTTTTTACCTGCTGAGGTTGGGGGAAGTTCTTGTTGTTAGAGAACGTCAGACATTTGTTGGACATATGTATGTCCCGGTTGGCAGCAGCAAAAGCAGAGCTTCTTTTCAAAGCAATGTTTCCTTTCAGCGGGGGTTAACTTGCCTATTCAGATGATGTCCATGTCCATGGCGTCCGGGTCTCGGGTGGCGGCGGTTGCTTTTCCCTGAGCTTGGGAGAAGTAGGTGAACTTGGTCCGGCTTCCATGGTTGAACACTTCAGCTCGCTCCCAGTGGGTGACAAAGTGCACCGCTTTGGTGTACCAGGATTCTATTTTCTCTGGAACGAAGTCCATGGCGAAGATTCATTGTCGGACAGTCTCTGGAAGTCCTTCCACGAAGAAGGAGATAAGGATGTCTTCTTCAGTTACTCTGCTGACAGCTACTTGGTTTTTGAACTCAGCAATGTAGGCATTGAGATCCTCGGTTTTCTGAACTCTGGTACATGCCAGCCAGTGGATGGCTTGGGCTTTGGTGTCCTCATGTTCAAATGTAGCTCTAAATTCAACTACAAATTTGACCCAGGTTCCGAACTTCCTGTTAGCTAGGACCTTGGTTCGGAATGTGTTCGCCCAAGTTGAGGCTGATCCCTTGGTTATGAAGGAGAGAGTGAAGGCAATTTGCTTATCGTCATTGTTATAGATCTCCTTGTTAATCATAAGGTAGATATTGACAGAGTTGAGCCATGGGACTGCTTTGGCATAGGTTCCATCAAAGTCATCAGGTTTAGAGAGACGTAGTTCGGTAGGTTTGTTTGACATGGGGGATGGGGGACGAGAGAATGGGGGTGGGGTTGGTGGTCTGTGAGGTGGTTGATTTCGTCTGGCATGCCACTCGTCTCTTTGTTGATGTAATTCCTCAGTTTCTAGGTGAGGGTAAACTGGTCGTCGGGTAGTTGGGGTTGGGGATGGGGAGTCGGTTCTTGGGGAAGGGAGAGTCCTGCTGAAAGACGTTGGGCAAGTTCGGTGTCCTCCTGTTGTTCGGCAACAGAGGAAATAGGTACATCAGGGGACAGTGAACGTCGTTCTTCGCTTGGTTGTGGATCAGGGTCGGAGTCGTCAGTGTCTCTGGTGGTTTCTCGGGCGGGTCTGAGAAGGTTATCGAAGAACAAGGTTTGGCAAGGTTGGGGTGCTCGTGGCGACTGAGGTTGTCGTGATGATGGGGGGCATTGGGGTGGACGGTTGGAGGAAATATTGGCGGCTTAGGCAGTGCTAGCTGTGACTGTAGAACTTAGACCTTTTGTTATGCTTGATCTCGAAAGGTCAAAGCGTGGACTTGGCTGAAGGTCAAGGACGAGGACAAAGAGCATAGCCTGCAGACAGCAGGGTCAAAGGTTCTATCAACAAATAGTTGATGGCTTCCAAGGTCGAGGGGTCTTGCCTAGCAGCTAGCTAGCAAGGGGATGAGGGCAAGAGCAAAGCGCTCAGTCGAGTGTAGAGTGAAGACACGCAGAAGAAGCAAGTGAATTGCCAAGTAGGTCTAAGTTAGAGTACAGGTAGACCTATGAGCAGGTTTATATAGAACGTTAAGAAGAAACATGACAAGACAAAGACAATCGTAAGGAAACATGGATTGCTAAGTATATGAGTCAACTGACGAATGGCAAAAGGAACGGAGTGACTAAGTGTGGAGCTACGAGCCCGATACAAGAGAATCGGACAAGGAAAGTAATGTTCAATGACAAAGGGAGGAAACGAAGTGGAAACAAGTGAAAACAAGAATGAAACATAACAGTTCTTGCATCTCCTCAAATCTCAGATGGTGCCATCTCTGAGCCAACCATCCCTGATGCCGAGGTGACAGCAGAGCAAATTGCTGCCATTAGTGATGATAAGTATAAGCAGGATTATGATAAGTGTGAACTGACCATGCTTGTCGAGCAAGCAAGCACTGTGGCTGAGGCACTTGAGCCAAGCACACTCACCAATGCATGTTGCTCTCCCGACTGGCTGAAATGGGAGCAGGGGATTCAGGAAGAGCTTGACACCCTCCACAGTGCTGGTACCTGGGAACTTATTGATCCACTGCCTAGTGCAAATGTGATCAGGTCAAAATGGGTTTTTCATATGAAGAAGGATGTAGCTGGTAACGTTGTATGCCACAAGGCCTGGCTTGTCGCTCAGGGCTTCTCCCAAGTCCCTGGAGTCAACTATTTCAACACCTATGCTCCTGTTGCTAAGCTTGCATCCATCTGCACAGTTCTCACCCTCACAGCATGTTATGACCTTGAACTTCACCAAGTGGACATCAAGGGCACATACTTGAATGGCAAACTACAAGACAATGAAATTATCTATATATACCAACTACCAGGGTATGTTGACCCAGATCACCCACACTGTGTATGCCGCTTGTGCAAAATGCTGTATGGTCTGAAACAGAGTGGCCATCGTTGGTATCAATGGTTAGTTGACATCTTCATCACACATTTACTTTTTCAGCAGTGTGAAGTTGACCAAGTGGTATTCATCAAATGCAATGGTGTCACGCTTGTCATTATCATCATCCATGTGGACGATTGTACCATCGCAGCCACAGCCATTAAACTTATAGTCAAGGTGAAGGAGCAGTTAGATTGTTTCGTTGAGATAACAGATCTGGGGAAACTGCACTGGCTACTCAGGATTGAGGTAACTATCAAGGACTACAACTCTGAAGTACTCTGAGCACTCCTATCGAACTCCAACTAGACGTGATCAGTCGTGGTCAGTTGCCATGCACTGAAGTCCGGTACCCTGGGTGGAGTTGGTGAAATAGAGTGCCCAGAGTTGGAGCCCAAATGGTGCTTGAGGTACTTACTACTTCACTCCTCCATTCCTAACTTTATCTTTGGTGCTGACTGCTTCCATTGTCCCAGAGCCACACCCCCTCTCATCATTCACTTACAAATTCCAGACTTCCTTTTCAGAGTTGGTCGGAGTTAGTGCTCACATCTCCACCCATCTTATATATATACTCATTTTGTTATGTTTCCTTGTCTCCACTTCATTTCTACTGTTAGTCATTGAACATTACTCTCCTCATCTGATTCTCTTGTATTGGGCTTGTAGCTCCACTCTTAGTCACTGAGTTTTTTCTGCTATTTGTCAACTGACTCATATGCTTACTGATCCATGTTTTCCCTTTGTTGTTCTTGTCTTAACTTGTTGTCCCTCAATGTACTATATAAACCCACTTGTAGATCTACTTGTCCCTTAGCTTAGACCTACTTGGCAATCTACTTGCTTCTTCTCATTGCATGTCTCCACTTGACCCCAATGGAGCCGAGCACCAAGCTCACCACTACTCAATCACCCACAACTGCCACCAAATACACAGCCATGTGGACTGTGCTGTATCAAGAGGCAGTTGGATTGCTCATGTACACAGTGCTTGGCACATGTCCAGACATCTCATATGCCATCACGCAAGTTTCACATTTTTCCTCCAACCCTGGCCAGGCCTACTGGGACACTATCCAACATGTTTACTGATATCTCGCAGGGACCAAAACCTTGCAGTTGACCTATGGAGGTGATGAGAAGCTGTTAACAGGGTAAACAACACTGATAGCAGTGTCACAGAGGACCACCATGCAGTTTCTGGTTACATTTTTCTTATCAACAGCAGTGCTGTGTCTTGGAGTTCAAAATGACAGGAGATCATCTCACTCTCAACCATGGAGAGCAAGTATGTCAGTGCAACACACACCATGAAGGAGGCACTTTGGCTATGCACCCTTATCACTGAACTGTTCATCTCCATCACTGACTCCATGACCCTTTTCTCAGACAACCAATCCATGATTGTACTTGCTTGGGACCACCAATATCATGCTCACACCAAGTATATCAATGTCCATTTTCATTTCATTCACTAGGTCATCGACAATGGCAAGCTCTGCCTCATCTTTTGTCCCACAGGCGACATGGTCACCAATATCTTTACTAAAGCACTGCCATCCCCAAAGGTGAAGCATTTCACAATGGAACTCAGACTGCATGCAGTTTGAGGGGGAGTGTTGGAATAAGCAAACATGTGCACAGCCACGAGCCATCTCAACCCGGTTATCAGACACATCATATAGTACATCACTGATCCCTTTGTTTTATCTTTTTATGATACAGATCTCTCTTTATGCTCTTTGTTTCCTTTCATTTCTTTCTTCTCACCTTTGTGCCACCTTCCCTTTGTCTAGTCAGTGGTATGACAAGTATATCTGCTACATCTCACAGTCAATCACCTCAGTCTGTTTGTCATGCGCAACGACTAAGGTGAGTATCTCTTACTATATGATCACATTGCATGTACTCATGATCTACCTAGCGTACTTACTCGCAGGTAATATATACTAGTCTGTTTGTCATGCACAATGACTGAGCATACTTACTCACAGCTGTTTCCATTCCTGCACCACTTCTCATAACCTTATATATTCACCCAATACGGCCTTTCCATATGCAGTCTGACCCAGTATGTATCAAAGACTACAACTCCGAAGTCCTCCGAGCACTCCTATCGGACTCTGACTAGTCATGGTCAGTCATGGTCAGTCACCATGCACAGGAGTTGGAAACTCCAGATGGAGTTCCAGGAGTTGGTACTAAATAACACTCGAGGTGCTTACCACTGCACTCCTCCATTTCCCAACCTTACTTTGGTGCCAATCACTTCCAATGCCTCGGAACCACATCCTCTTTCATTGTTTCACTTATGGATTTCGGACTTCCCATTTTGGAGTTGGTCAGAGTTAGTGCTCACATCTCCATCCACTTTATATAGTCTTACTCTGTTCTCAGAACTCCCCTCAGTCATTCCTGCTACATCTTAGGCAGCAGCTGAGGTGAGTTTACTTTACTTTTACTGTTTAGTATTGCTTACTAAGAAGTGTAGTGGGCATCACTGCCTTTTTACTTAGTTTTTCACAGTATGTACACCCTGGAGCTGACTTCTCTAGGTGCCATTCTTCAATTTTCTGTGTCAGCATGGTGGGTTCGGGTGTCCAATAGGTTGTTGTAGGACCTTCCCTGGCCCATCAGGTGGTACAGGTATGTGTGCCGTGCACCATCTGTACCATTCTTGCTGACTTTCTTCTGCTTCAGCTAGCAGATCCATTTTGACTCAGATCGAGTCACAGTGTGCTCTGCTGGTTGCGCCATCTATCCGGCATCTATCCCAGTCCATCTGGGTGCCGTCTCCACCATTCCCGCAGTCCTGGCCACTGGTCAAGTGTCCCAGTGCATCCTTTTCAGTTCTAGCAGGTGCAGTGTTGAAGCTTGTAAATACTCCCTGCTCCCCCTCGAGCTTGACACTCAGGGGTTTGACCTGTCAGATTTCAGGTATGTCGGGTGGTTTGGGTGGTATAGGAGATTGTTCGGGTGAGTTTCCATTCATATGTGAGGTGTGCTGATTATTTTTGTCAAGCACCGTTACAGGTTGCCTGTGCTCTGTCTCACTTTCCTTTGTAATATCAGCCAACTCATTTTGACCTTTCCAGTAATCCCTTTGTGACAGCATTGCAGGATAGTTCTCCTTTCTTTTCTATTGTCTTTCTTTGTTTCCACTCACCTTTATGCCACTTCCTTTGTATGATAGGTGGCATGATCAGTATATTTAGCCCACTTTGCAGCTAGACACCTCAGTCTGTTTGTCCTGCACAATGACTGAGGTGAGTATTACTTACAATATGATTACATTCACTGTACTTATGATCTACCTAGTGTCTCTACTCACAGGTAATCTATTCAGTCCATTTGTCTCACACAACAACTGAGTGTCTCTACTTGCAGCTGTCCCATTCCCACACCACTCCTCATAACCTTATAGAGCTAAGTACAAGGTCTGGAGAGTCTAGAGTGTGCACTTGTTGAGAACACACTGGAGTTCAAGAGAAACAAGGCTGGAGTTGGATCCAGAGGTCAGAGTTGCACAGGATATGACACTCCTTTCCCAAATGATATTTGCAACAAGCTTCTTTGAGGGCTCTGTAGCTGGTGGCCCAGGTTTCTGAATAAACTGGAGTGATTGTGATATAGCTGGAGCCCTACCACCCTGAGTATGACATTTTCTTTGAGCAGTGGGCATCACCCTGAGTTGGTGCCATTAGTATGGCCTGAATGAGAGGTAAAGAAAGAGAATTTTGAGAGTGATTGCCTTTGCCTGTTATCTCTGCCAGCCCTGATATTCATGAGGGCTTGAAGTCTGGCAGAGTGTCAAGGAGGGAGGCAGGTTATGGGCATTTTCTTTTCAAACCCAGATGATTATGTACATCCAATAGCAATCACATTCTAGGCCAAAGTAACAGTCAAATAATAGTCCCATCATAGCCACATAATAGCCCCATAATATTCTACTTGAACACCACTATTAATAATTATCTATAAATCACAATTATATTACTATACCTGGGCCCTGGCTTGCATGCTTTCAATCCAACCACAATCCTCTACACCAGAGTCTATCTTATAAAAAAAGGGGGTCAGTGACATTATACCATACAACTAAAAAAAACACAATGTGCATGCACCCAGCCACCCACCACTAACTTGTGGTGAGTATCCCACCATAGATGCAACCTATCCATTCATCAGCCCAACTAAACACCAGGCTTTCACACACACACACCAGCATTGCAATGATGCTCACCGGGACACCATTCTTGAGGAAGTCGACTTGGTAAGACAGATCTGTTCGGGACCATCCTCTTGCGCCGCCACCGCCCTGGAGATCTAATACATCTGCCATGTCAGCACGAACCACGAACGAAACATAAAGAGGGGCACAAAAGCTTATGCGGGAAGCCAGACATTGGCATGCCCATCCCCGTGGAACATATCAAACCCGTGAGGATGACGAGGCGGTCATGTGGCTAGACAACCTACGAGGAATGTGTAAAAATTCAGCCGGATGATAGACAACGGACGACGGAACAAAAGGGGCGACGCACGAGGATGACGACGGAAAGAACGGACATGAAATTGTGTATTGTTCGCTCCTTGAGTATATGTTGGGTGACGCCGTCCATGGAACCCATGAGCCAACTGGACGTGACACCGTTCCCGAGCACGATGCCGCCTATGGCCAAGAACACAATCGTCCACGTGAACTGCCCAAAGTCGTCTTGCGAACCTTGACAGCTTCGCACCCCCTTCCATACACCCCACCTTTTTGAGGACACCTGTACAAAGAAAGCGACAATGGGTATGATAGCGACAGGCCAATCGTCACAGGACACGTTGCAGTCACCCAATAATGCTTGAAAGTATATGGTTCCCCCGCCGGCCGGATCATTCTTATCTCCATTTGTCCACCTCTACCCGGCGATTGAGCGGATTGATAGCGCAAGAGCAGCCAAATGACTAGAACAGGGATAATGGCTACCGGCGGGGCAACGGCGGCGAACCAGCTCCTCCAATCAAGCGGGGGTCCACGAAATAAAGGGCGATAAGGTTCTGGGGCGATGGAATCGGTGAGGTTTGGCCGCTGATGTTGGCGGCGAGTGCAATTCCAAGTTGTGTGTGCATATGCTACATCCATCAGTGACATCGCTGTGCGAGCGGGCAGGACTCACCCCGAAGACGGGAACATGTGGCTGGCAAACTCTGCGGTGGCTGGCACCATCACGCTTTCCTAACTTATAACAGAATATCCAATATTCGGACACAGGATCGGTAAAGTGTTTGAGCATCGAAAAAACGAACCAACAAAGAGAAAGAAAGAAAAAGTCATGACAACGGAACAGGCTCAAGCCGTGCAGACCCCCGCGCTGCCGCCTGAAACGCTCGCGTTTGCACACCGCATCTTTGATGCAGCCCGCGAGGGAAATGGACCCTTGCTCTTCCAAGCCATCGATGCGGGTCTCCCCGTAAACCTCACCAACGCCCAGGGTACGTTTTACATCGTTCACCTACACAAAATGAACTTTTTATTCTGTTTATTTTGTTTTGCACCTCCACTATCGTGCATTGACTGCTGACGATGACTTTTGGACGTCCAAAAAACTACACAGGGAATACCCTCCTCATGCTTGCAGCCTATGCTGGCCACACTGATCTCACATGCGCCCTTCTGGCACGCAACGCTGACCCAAACCGTCTCAACGATCGCGGACAATCCATCGTCGCAGGCGCCGTCTTCAAAGCGCATGACGACATCGTTCGCGCCCTTGTTGCAGCTGGCGCTGATCCGAGAGTCGGAAAACCAACGGCGACAGAGACCGCGCACATGTTTGGACGCAGGGATCTGCTGGAAGTCTTGGGCGCCAAAGAGGGCGACATCGGTGTGGGCGTGCCTACACCACCTAGTAGTGCTCTGTCACGACCACAAGACACTATGTAGCAGGTGACCAACAGATGCAGCCAACTTGAAATCGTATGTTGTCTAAATAGAGACCAGAAAAGAAAAAACATAGTAGCGTTTTTGACATCCACCAATGATAGGTACGTTCCCCACGGATACTCATAGATCATGTGTACTCCATCCAAGACATGCCCGGTTCGCATGACCCCATGCGCAAACAATCCCTACATCGCACCCATCTCCTTTCCAAGCACTCCAAGACAGTCCTTTGCCAACGCCCTTGCATCGACTTCCACCGCTTTACCGTTGCCCTCCGGTGCGCCAATACGTCTTTGTGGACCCTTCTCCCCTCGATCTCGAGCGCCCACCGGCGGATTTGTCAGTATCCACGCAGTCGGCGTCTTTCGTGGTATCGACACCATCTGGCACAGTATCGAATAAAAGTAGAACAAATGTGCAACCGATGATCGTCGCACGACATCTGCAATCAGTGCGGGTGGAGGTAGACTGGGATCGACAGCTAGTTTGCAAATGAATAAATGTCAACGCGTCAGAGCTCTCTAAACGCATCAGACGCACCGGGTGGCGACGCGCTGTGCGCCGACGGCGTGTCAGATAACGCAGCCCACAGCGTACCAGGCCATAGCCGTAGATCCAACAGTTTGCGTAATACATAAAACAGTTCGTCTTCACGAACTCTGAGAGAAAACCCAGTGAGTAACCCTAGGGAGGGAGTACCACGTCGAGGACTGCCTAGAATTACCTAGGGAAGGGCAAACTACCGCGAAGCGCCTCGTCCGCGATATAACCCATCATGATAGTTTTGCATCGATCCAGGAGCGACGGCAAACACAACGCAGCCACTCGCCTCCTCGCCGTCTCTTGATCTGTCAACCCAGAACCCCCTAACCATGAGAGCAGAACAAAGAAAAAGAAAACAAACAACACGCACCGCTCGTCACGTTTGAACAGATCAAGAACAACAAATCGAAACACCAATACGAAAAGCGTTCTCTCGGAACAACCTCTCCCGTCGCCGTACTTCCCAAACTCTCCACATCCATCTTTTCAAATTCTTCCCGCGAATTGCGTGACGAACCCACATTATTCAAGTCCCTATGGGCCGGGGAACCTGAATGCGGCGTACGAAGTAGAACCTTGTATAGCTGACTACCTTGATGAAGGATCCTAGCGAGTTGACTGACGAGGTAGTCCGGGACACGGGGGCCGCCCAGGTGAGGGACGAGATCGATCTCGAGTGAGCTGATCAACGCAAGGTCAAAATTCTCTTCGGCCTCTTGTTCTTCCAGACTAAACATCTCCGCTAAGGAACTGCAGCAGAAGGCACTCAGTCACGAAACAAATCCATGTCACACCACATACCAATCTGCAGTAATTCCACCTCGGAAACCTTCAATAATCTGCCTCCAGATAGCTTCTATTCGTGTGTCCGATATCGCTGCCAAAGAATCAACGAGTAGGCATGCCACCGACAACAGCATGCTCGAAAAATTTTCAGACACGCACCTTCCCCCAACCTCAACAACGCCTTCACACACTCTGTCACGATACGCAAGAAGCATGTCGTCGCCGTCTTCCACAGCGCAACGTCCTTACCAAACTTGGACGGCGCGGGACAGTCGTACTTGAGCTTGATCGGGATTCCGTAAGCCTGTGTGCGTAACGAGATGTCCAACAGACATGACATGCCGCGATTCAATAACAGAAAAGAAGATCTGGGCCAGCGGATGTTCACTTACCGAAAGAACAGCCTCGAGCGTTCCGTCTTCATATATCACTGCGTCATCCTTGAACCGCATGTATAACTCGACGAGCATCGGTGTCGTCTTTTTTGACAGCGCAATATACGTAATGTGCTTCCGCGTGGACGTCGGCGTGGCGGGCGATCCGGGGCCAGACACAGGTATGAGTTGAGTGTGGAATTCTGTAAGGAAGGCGAGAGCGCTGAAATCAGAAAGGTCTCGCATGACCAACGACGGCACGCCGGACTCGGCAAGGTCGATGACTTGGATGATGTCAATGACAGACGCCTGTGGTAAGTCCCCATGAACACCAAACAGTAACAGGTGACAACGCCCTCGTCTTCTCTCACTCACCTGTACCGGTGTCAGCGCATCCACATCCAGTCTGTAATCCGGCGAATTGGGATATGTGAGGACGCCTAGCCGATCGCAGTCAGACATGGCTCAACACGCCCACTACCCATCCAAGGATGACCCACCCCTCAAAATTTCCATGAGACGCGTCAAACGCGCCAGCGACCATTCCGCACGCATATGCTGCCGACTCATCCGCCGCATCGTGCGGACGACGTCAAGAAACGCCACCAAACTTTCCTGCGTAAACGAGCGGTGTGAACCAGCTGCTATCACATCGTTGGCACGTCGTGGCGAGAGATGCGATGTGCCAGCTTGTAACACCGCACCCCCGATATTGTCCCAAGCCTTCCATGCACACTCAAACGCTTCGGTGACACGAGGGTGCATCGCTTCATCCGTAGCCGTAGACAGCGATCCAATGGCCTTGTCGAGGCACTGCAAGGCAGGCGTGCTGAGCGGCCGTCGGTCTAGCAGAACCGCATCCTGAATGTGCGCGACGAAAGCTTTCCAGGCGTCCGAGAACGTCGAGAGGTGCATCATCTTGGACACGAGAAACTCCTTAATGATCGACCCAATTGACTGCAGCGCCAGACTCTTCGACTCATCCCAAGCCTGATCCGGCGTCGGGCCCGTCGGATGAGATGGGCCGGCGCTCTCGGGAGGGACGCGTCGCGTCTCCAGGGAGATCGCATCCAACAACGGGAACGTGATCTTCCACATGCAATCGTTCCACGTATCTAGACTGAGCGTCGCACCGTAGAGCTGCATGGCACGGAACAATGTCTGAATGGCACCGACCCGAACCTCGGGACGGGCGTCAGTACACAAACCGAGGACCTCGAGAAGAAGGAACATCCACAGTGCATTGTACTCTGGCTCTTCCTCCGCGTCTTTCCGTTTGGACTGTATCGAGTCAGAGACACTCCAGAGCAAACTCTCAGCCGCAGTGAGCGCAATGTTCGTATCCGCTTGTCGACCAAACTGACCCAACGTGCTGATACACAACCGAAGATCATTCGGCGAGAGACCCGACACCGAATCGCAAACCAACTTGAGGGACTGGAAAGCGATCTTGACAAGAGCCGTATATCCACGTTCGCTATTGTACCCTAGGGAAAGTGGCCGCGGGCGATGATCTTGCAATGATAACGTGCTCACCGAATCGCTAGAAAGCGTGCGCGTGAGGACCGGCGCTTTGCAAACGCTGCTAAGCATTTCAAATATACTGCTCCATCCGACAACGAGCGTGTGTCCAGATGCCTGAAGTATCTGGTGCAACGCTTCAAGCCCCATACGACGTAGCTCGACGTTCGCACTTGTACCGATGGCACCAACCTCTGATACAGGTACAATCTGTTTCGAAAGGACATTCAACACGCGACCCTGAGCCATGGATTGTAGTTCCCCTGTACTCGATAGATTCCGGGGAATAATGACCAATATCTCGTCGAGGACACGGGCTGCCTGAACACGGATGGCCTGCGGTGCAGAAGGGAGACTGATAATAGACAGTAGATGCCCAGTGGTTGTGTTCCAAGCAACTTCCGGATCTCTGTAGATGAGTCGATGGATGTTGAGCATGGCAACTGTGCCTAGTCTCTCCACTCCAAAGTCACCCGA
Organism: Pulveroboletus ravenelii; assembly: GCA_038090235.1. Classification (NCBI taxonomy): domain Eukaryota; kingdom Fungi; phylum Basidiomycota; class Agaricomycetes; order Boletales; family Boletaceae; genus Pulveroboletus; species Pulveroboletus ravenelii. The sequence goes on from JBBPMH010000110.1 coordinate 27,148, forward strand.
ACGCTATAAAGCAACGAAACGCAATGAGCTCGCTGATACCGACCACCGTGCGACCCAAACTCACCAAAGTCCTGGGCAAATGGATGCCACTAACACGCCGCCGGTGGAGAAGGTCATTTCGAGGAGAAAGCGTAACAGAAGAAACGGAAGCAGCGAGTTCGTCTGTACTCTCCGCTTCTCCTCGCGCCCCCGTCACATCGGATTGCATCTCAATCATCTCCGAGCTCAGCTTACACAACGCATTCACGAAATCCTGGAAAGCCGGATCCTCTAAATTTTTGGAAGCTTCGAAAAGACGCTGGATGGCAAGCTGAACGTTGTCGGGATCGACATCTGCCAATAGCGAATGTCGGGCAGGTGGTGGCGGGTGCGATGATTTTCCGGCTTCGGACGTACCGCTCGTTCCAGAGGCCGGTCGGGTCGGCGTGTGAGGACCACCGATAATCGTACTTCCCCTTCTTCCAGAAGAAGCTTGCGAGCCCTTCATTGTTAGGACATAATCCGCATTTTGAAGCGCCTCCATGATACTGTACCAACTCTCTCCAAGACTCCCTGCGAGAAAAAGGGCACTTGACACCAACACTTTCAAGCAGACGAGGTTCCGCTCCGATAGCCCTGGGGGTTGTAAAGGGGAAGTTAATCCCAAGTTTTCGGACAGTGAGACGCCCGAACGGGGTGTCGGAGGTTCGATATACGACTCCAAACTCGCGACCACGCGGGACGGGATAGCAAATTTCGCGAGGCTCGTGAGGAACGCGTCTCTAGGCGTCGTCAGCGCGAGCATCCCAGCAACATTTGTCATCGCCTGATAGCTCGTGAGAACATCAACAAAGAGGTCGTCGGAAAGGTTGGTGGAAATGACGAAAGATAAGGCTGCTAGCAGGGCTGGCCAGCCGCTGTCCACCATCGAACGGACAGTGTGAAGGTGCCGCGTCGCGGATTCATCCGGGGGCAGTGTAGCCAGGTCGAGGGCTGGCGGTGCACGCATGACAGGGTCCCCCGCCGCGCGCGGGCGTTGTACCACAATGGAAGTGTAAAGAGGCCCAGCGAAAGAAGCGAAACCTTCGCACAGTGAGACGATACACTGTACGCCAAGAAGATAGACATAGGATTCTGGTATCGGAGGCGAGTCTGCCTTATCCAGTTGATCTATGCTATACCAATAACCATGTCAATGCTATATTAGTTTCAAAGCAAGAAACTAAAAATGGACACATACCACTGCAGTTTCATCGCTGACGTTTGTACACTCAGACCAGCCCCAGCACCCATCATCCCCACAACGCCAGAAACAGTTGCACTTGCTGCAGTGGCAGCTGCATTTGCTACCATCCCCGCTACCCCTCCGACGTCAAGGCCATAACTCGAACCACCTTCGGAATGGGAGTGCGTCCCAACCCCCGTCATTTGGGAGCTTACACCAAGTAGCGCAGGCTTCTCAGTGACCAGGCGTTTCAACGAGCTGATCAACGATGAAAAGACCTTGGACCCAGATTCTTCGGCATCATAGCGATCCCAGAGATTGCGAATCAGCTCCGCATCACTACAAAGGCTGTGAACACGCTTCGTCAGCACAAGTGAGTCTTACACCCAGTGAAACTGGACAAGCACACCCTCGCATGATCTCCATGGCTAGGACTCGTGTCCAGACAGGGCGAGCACCAGAATAATCACTCGGAGTCAATTCTGTATCGTCGGATATCATCCTGATCAGTAACATGAGGAATACCTCAGCCTCGGTCCTCAACTCGAACGAGAACTGCTTCAAAAGTAAAAAGACAACACGCGTGCATCGGAGTGTGAGTGGAAAGACAGCTCTATCTGACAGTGACTTGAGTAACATTGGGCAAAGGTGATGTCTGAGCAGCATCAAGAGTGGTTCGTGCTGGAATGTGGTCAGCGATGAACATCATGCAAAGGGGCAATAACATGTATACCTTTCGGAATAGTTCGTGATAGTTCGTCAGGACGCTCTCGATGAGCTCGAGTGCGAACGTCTTGTGTAGATGCTCGAGGTTCAGAAAGTGAGGTTTCTCCGAGTTGGCAAGCAGACACAGGTCCTCAAAGACAGAGTACGTGTCTCTCGCAAACGTTCCCAGGGTCGCCGTAGTTCCGTCAGGAAGAGTGACAGGTTCCACCAGGTTGAGATCCACAGAATCTCGCCTGTCCTCTTCGACCATCTTGTCAACGACAAACATCACCAGCTGACGAAGCGTAGCAGCAGCCGTAGACGACACGACCGCAATCCGAGAGTCTTGCAACTTGAAGCACAACAGTAGAGCCTGTACGCCAACGTTGATATTCTCTTTTAGTACCAGAGCGTAACCACGTACCTCGGCCAGCAACTCTCCATGAACAGAGGGGAAATTCGTTATCAGCGAGACAAGCGTTTGCAGAATCCGGAGCTGGATATCGACACCTTGACTCATCGCGTCGCTCATTGTGTTGATGATCATTGGAACGGCAGGCTGTGGGACCGCTTTCAGCGCGATGAGCCGCTGAAGTGACCCAAGCGAGATTGCAACGACTTTTGCATTCTTGGTCGCACACCCCATAAAGACCGGACGGAGGAGATCATCTGACTGCGCACTATCTTCCCGCAGGTCAGACAACACCACACAAACAGAACCGGAGAAAATCACGAATCGCGAACCCACCAGATGCGAGTGAAGCCGTGGCTTGCTCCGGGGATGACCTGAGGATTGCGAGCGATTTCTCCGCAGCCTGTCCGAGCGTGAGCAAGACTTGGTGAGAGAGCACTCGGTGGACAGTCTGACCTCTCGTATTTCTGGATGCTTTCTTCTGGACTCGCTGGCCAGAGACTGCGATGAGATGATGCATTAGTGACGCGGAATCCCCGCAACGAACGCGTCAAGCGGTAGTACCTGCAGCTCCGTCACAAGGAATGCCAACGAGCTCATTGATGCTCCGATCTTCTTTGACGCTTTCCCACTGTTTAAAAGTGGTAAGAGAGAAAGAGACCTCGCCCACTGCCAAGAGTCGTTGCTCAGAATGAGAATGATCAAGCAGAGGTAGCCACTTGCGTATGCGCACAAGTCAGACAAATGTTGTTTACATAAGCGAGTATGCATTGCAAGCTCTACATTGATTGGTAGAAAAAATATTTGAACATCTAGCAGTGTACACGTCCCTAAGCCATCGTAACAACACAATCAGGGAGTTCGTCAAGCAATAATATGAGTATGCAGGATATCTATATAATCTACTATTTTCTCGTCCTCGCCGCCAGACCCATCATGCCACTCAAAGACCACGGGCTTCAAGGCGGTTCCTGAATATCTTTTGGAATCCAGCAACGTGGTCAATGTCCATGAGCGTGTAGTGTGCTCCTGGGACATCCGTGTACTTGGGCTCACTACGGCTGAACTGCTTCCAGGGGTGGAGTTCCTTGTAGAGCCAGTCATCCTTGGACCCACGAAGAGGAATGGCGTAGAACACATCGAGGGAGGCTAAGAGGAAACATGAGCGACCCCTTCAATGAAATAGTGATGACAGGACTTACCAACTGAACCAATTGGGTTGTATGGCTTACCGCAGTCGATCAATGACTGAGCAACATCGACCCAGTGAGCAAGTTTGGGGAGGGTGAGTTGCAGCTCAACAAGACGCTCAGGAGGAGACATGTCCCAGAGGGCCTGCAATTGATCCTCGCGAGACAAGGGTCGGAAAGGCTCCATGAGCTCTTCGGCACGTTCCTTCCCAACCAGACTGAGGAAGTAGGCCAAGTTGAGGAAGCCGCTCGTCCAATCGATCTCGTGCATGCGATATGCGATATGCGGGGGAATGTTGATGAGGCCGACAAACTTAACTTCCTGTCCCATCGCCTCCAGACGCTTGCCAACCTCAAAGGCAACGACACCACCATACGAATACCCAGCGACAGCGTAAGGGCCCTGAGGCTGAATCTTTCTCATGGAGTCAGCATACAACGTGGCCATCTCATCCATAGACGTGAAGTTCGTCTGTCCGGGTTCGAAACCGCGAGTACGGAATGCATAGAAGGGCCGCTCATTCTGGAAGTACTTGGCGAGGTTGACGAAGACAAGGACTTCACCAACACCAGGGTGAACCATGAAGATGGGAGTCTTGTTGCCAGTCATGTTAAGAGGCACGACAGGATCATACTCTTCCGTAAAGCCGTTCTCGGACTTTAAGTTGTCGATGTACTTGGCAAGGGTGGAGACGACGGGGTTCTTGAGAATTTGGAGTGTAGGAATGTCATCAATGCCAAACGCAACTTCACCCTCCTTCTTGAGGCGAATGAGGTCAATAGAGCTACCACCAAATTCGAAGAAGTTGTCGACAGCGGAGACATCCGCAGGATCCAGAGTGAAGATGTCAGCGTAGATGCGTGCGAGCGTCTTCTCGGTCTCAGTCTCCGGAACGACAAAGGATGCACCGCGTGCCTCACGGAGCAGCTCCTCGGCACGATTGATGTGCTTGCTGAGCTCACCCTGGCTGAAGCGGGCGGTGAGACGGGCACGAGAAAGTTTCCCGAGGGTAGTCTTTTCCATCTGATCAAGAGGAATAGGAACGATGTGCTGGGGTGCAAGCGTGACCATCTTGACGGAGATATCACGGAGCGAGCGGTGGGTAACGTTCAAGTGAGCCGCTGCGTCAGGACCATAGAGGTCGAAAGTGGGCGAGTAGAAAATGATGAACCCTTCGGTTTGTTGCCCAGGAGCACGGTAAGGGGCGGCAGCAAGGAAAGAGTGAGTGACACCCTCCACGGTCTGGAGGTGAGTCTCGAGCTCAGGGAGACCGTAAGAAACACCGTGAACAATGACGGTTTCCTTAATACGACCGCTGAGTCGCAGAGAACCATTTTCGATGATACCAATATCGCCGGTGCGGTACCAGCCACCCTCAACGAACGAAGACTCGGTCGCCTGGGGGTTGTTGAGGTAGCGCAGGAACAGCATAGGTCCGCGGATTTGAAGTTCACCACTCTCGCCTTCGGGGCGAAGGGTCAGACCGTCCTCGGGATTGACAATGCGCATCTGGCATTCGGGGTTGGGCTTGCCGAGTTCGAGGAACTCGAACTTGGGCTCCGTCACACTGTAATTTTCGTGGCTGAAGATGCATCCAGCGCTGTAAAGAACCCATTAGCGTGATGTCCCTTCTCAGAAGAATTGGTACCTACCAAGTCTCGGTCATACCGAAGCCGGAAGCAATGACGAAAGACAATTTGGAGGGGTTGCGGGTCAAGTTCTTGAGCGTGGCAATGAAAGCCTTGGCAGTCTTTGAGACAACCGCCTCGCCACCACTGTTGATACGCTTGAGGGAAGACAAGTCAAAGGTTCCGAAGAGCTCGGCCTTGCTTTCCAGATCCCGGGCAACTTTGGCGAAAAGGAAGTTGGGAGCGAAAGTGAATTGGATAGACTTCTCTTGAATCAAGCGGACGAAGGCCACAGGATCGGTCAGGATGTAAGAGGAGTGGGCCTGGGTGAGAGGTGCACCGACTAGCAAAGCGGTCATAGTCATCTCGAGTGTACCAGCAACGTGATCGAGACCAACCCCTATTGATTACAAGTCAATCAGCAGCACCATCAGAGCCAACAATAAAACTCACAGTTAAGGGTGTTAGAGGCGGATGTCAACCCATAAGCCTTAACCTTGGAAGAAATTGCAGCCAACATGGTCCGGTGGGTGTGCACGACCACTTTCGAGAAGCCAGATGAACCGGAAGTCATGAAGAAGACAGCTTCATCGTCAGGCTTCAAGGAACGGGAGACCCAGTTAGCCGGCACACTGTATCCCTCGGCCGCGATCCTAAGATCGGAAATGAGGTGCATCTCCAAACCAGGGATATTCCTCAAGTGGTCTGCACCGTGCGGGCTGGTGAGCCAGGTAACCGAACCAGTAACGTTCTTGATGTGGGCGATGTGAGCCTCCTTGTGGGCCTGCTGCGCGCTAAGATGAGGTTGCAGGCAGGGAATGTAACCAGCGATGAGACAGGCGAAGATAGCGGCCATGTTGTCCTCGTGGTCCGTCGAGTAAACCATGAGAATGGAGCCGGCAGGCTTGTTCAACTCCGAGAGTGCGCGGGCGAGGTTGCGCACGCTCTGGTTAAACGATTTGAAGGTTTCGGTCTTCTGAGAGTGGTCATCGGCGGATATGAAGTTGATCTCGTGAGATGGGTAACGCTGAGCGGCGTTGGACAAGACATCGATGAGGGTAGACGGAGACATGGTTTGGGAAATCTATAATATGAGGAGGAGCAATAAAAAATATGGAGTGGCTGAGGAGGAATGAGACTGAAATCGGACGGGAGGAGGTGAATTGAGTGATTCCTACCAGTCCACATCCGGTCGCATTTATAGGATGGGACGGGACCCCCGATGCCCAGATGTTCAACTTGCAGCCGCCGTCGGAAACGATTTGTCTGCGAACCGAATTGCCCGCATGAGGCTGTAGGTGAGTAAATGTTAGCATAATGCGGCGTAAGTGGCGGTTCTGAGCAACTATGATTTACGACACTTGTGCGCCCGTGAAATGGTAGAGTGAGGCAATGAACCGATTGACGATTTACCGCATTGGGCAAAGTTCCCGGCAGAAGGACAAAATCACTCCAATAGGTCTCGTCACCCGCTAAAAATAGTAGGGCAAGATCCCGGGCGACGCTCCTGAGGATGGCGTTGCTGGACGCAAGGTACAATCATAGTGATCGCAGTTGCGGGAGCCCCGAAAAAAAAAGAGACCCGAGGCCAATCACACGGTAGACCTGAATTCAAGTCAGTCAAAAGGCATGATCCGGCAGAGGGCCACACCAAAAAGCGGCTTTTGGAAGGACGCAGGGCACGAACTTCCATCGCTAGTACGCCATCATTGGACCAACTTGACCGCTTGCGCTTGCCGTGTGTCTCGGCAATTGCGTAAATGCCCAAATGACTGCTGCTTGTGGTGCAATCGATAGCCCACCCACCGTGCAGAATGCCGACACGCAACAACTTGAACCCATCGTTACGCTACCAAACTAAGTTGGGGCACCGACGACAAACAAACAGTACGCGGCGATGATGCGGACCACCTGCTGCAAGATCGCAACTCCTTGATGGCCGGTAGCGCCATGGGGCACGGACACGGGGCACTGTTGCAGGGGACCGTAGCACCGATTGCAACGTCACTGCAATGTGCCATACTGTTAGCGAGGAGCCACTTCGTCTGCCAAGAGGCGTCACGTCACCGCTTCATCTCTCTACCATAAGCCACGTGAGTGAACCCTGATTGGAGGACACAGAGATCAAGGGTCCCACCCATAATAGAGCCGAAGAGAGCACCTCCACCCACCAGTCTAAGGGCCGGTCAAATCGGTGGCGGCCTGCTGGCTGCTACACGCACAGCTCGGTGGCCTTGATCCCCCATCCTCACATGGAGACTAACTCGCCTTGCCAACCAGCAGTGCATACCCGGCTCGGCAAAGCGAGCGACTCCCGCGGACAGGTCGGAGCGAATTGATTGAATACAGCGATGCTAACTCATACAAACGACGCTCTCTGTCTACCTCCGATTGTAGATGTCACCACATTCGCTCCCGACCCCTGGCTCAGAGGATGACATAGAGAAAGCCCCAGACCGATATGGTAACTAGCTCCATCCGTCATAATGTGTTTTCCCATCGCCGTAGACAAGAGTAACCGTTATAGTCAAAGCTGCTTTCCGGGTTGCACGAACATCGTCCATCCGTCCAGCGCTGCCCGTCGGTGGGACAGTGCGTGAACGGTGGGTGCTCGTAACCGATTTCATCAAAGAAATGAATAGCACTGCGCGGGAGAAATAGAGCGGCGGCGATGGAGTGCACAG
>JBBPMH010000110.1:34981-58688 GCA_038090235.1 Pulveroboletus ravenelii
GCGCATCTCCCCAGCGCTGTGTGAATCAATCAGTATTCACACGCTTGCCAGAACGGACGGAACTTGCCTCGTAGTAGAATCCTCCAGCCCGGTCGAGGTACTCGAAGAATGACATATACGTCTCTCCTCGCCAAAAGTCCATATCTCCGATCTCAAAGTTGGACCAAACTAGCGTTGTTCCGGGAAGACAAAAAATAAGCCTAACGCAAAATAGTGGAGCAGTCGCAGCCGCTCACAGTGACACAGATTGTAATTGCTTCCGCCATCATCAGAGATAAACCCGAGGGCATTGTGCGGGTTCACTGTCTCCGGATGTGCTCTCGCGTACTCTACGTGACATGGGAAACGATGGGAGAGGTGTTAGCGCAATTTCTGCGGAGCCTTGCAAGCGCAGTGTCACACGCACTCTTGACTGTCTCCCACAGGGAGGCTATCGTGGCTTGGAATTCATACAATGAAATCGTGAAGCCTGGTAAACCCTGATTGAGTTCCAAATTCACAAAAATATAAATATGATGTCTGGCACCGAGCCACGTGGGGAGTGAAAGGCAGTTAGATCCGCCTTACCATAGGTCTTGTTATGATCCTGCATGAACCGAAGAGGGTCTGAGGGAATATCACAATGAAACCGGACGGACGGCCTGCGTGTCGCTTGCGTACGCTCACTCTCACCGACGTTGAGAAAGAAACTTACTCGATCCTCCAATAGTACCTGGTCCAATAAGTGAGAATGCGCAAACACCAAGTCCGAAACCTCCCACCTGTATTGTTGGAGCAACGGATGTCTGAAGAAAAACTGGTTGAAATGCTCAACTTAGCACAACAATACTATCTCAACATTGCACTCACACCGGAGTTGAACCGACACATGTTACGGTATGGAAGGCTATCTGTATGGGATATCAACAATAGTGAAGCTACTCCTGAAGTTTCATCACATACCTCCATAGATAACGTTATCCTCCGCCATCTTCTTTCTGGCATCCGCCGCCTTTTGGTCATCAATCCATGGCGGTGCATACCAATGATCATACGGTATGACCCCGAACTCCATTTGGGCAGACGACAACACCGATATGCGCCTATATCCGACAGCTCGAAGCAATGCACTACGATCTGGTTGAAGAAAAGGAAGATACCTTTTGAACTGATCTTCAAAAGGCTCCTCGTTCAAGAAAACATATGGATATCTATGTTCGCGGTTGAATCGATCTTCAACGCTTCGAACACTCTGGATAACGCCATCGAGGTCGGAGTTTCGACAAAGGATGACAAAGGTGGCATTCGCTCTCTCGGTTGCGTCCAAGGCAGCGTGGGGCGCAGAATCCAATTGCAGAGTGGAATTATAACTTGGACCCGAGGAAAATTTCAAGGAAGCCAACGCCTCAAGCGTTGAATGACTGTGAATTCTGAAGGTAATTAGAAGCACTGCCTGAGTCGCAGCACAGTATGTTTAGATTTTGGTCAGGCTCATTTAGCTCGTCTGTACTCACGAGAAGAAAAATGGCTACCAGCACATAACGAATGGGTACGACCATTACAACGACGGCACCGGAGAACGACGAAACGAAGCAAAGGTAGGAAAGGAGGGACCAATTGGTCGTAGAGTGTATGTATAGTTACGCCAACTCTGCTGTTGTCAGCTCCGCAGCCAAGACGCCTGATGCGAAGACCTGGCACAGCTGTGGCTGATACGATGGCGGCATTTTTATAATTACAGGTGGGCGCTCCAACCGCGCTGGTGCATCACTTGGCCGGCTTATTGGTGCCGCTAGCAACGCACCAAGTATCAACACACGTGACTTGGCACGTCACATTGAAACACCACCTCCGTCCTCCACATACATCTGAAAAGCAGCTGTGTAACGTTATCGGTTGACGACTCTAACGCCAGCCATTCGAATGTTGTGATTGGACGAGGACAAGCAAAAAAAGGAAATTTCAGGGTGGTCTTACACTAGTCCATTTGAATTTCCTGATGCTAGCAGAAGTGTCCTTCCATAGTTGCACAGAATACCTCAGGTCCTGTCTACCAATGCAACGCGGGTTACTACGCGGTGAGGTTGCATGCGGTAACCAACGTTCTTGCTCCACGTGAATAGGTTGGAGAAGTGACGTTGGTGACGGCCGCGGGCTCGGGCGTTTCAAGTCCTTACCATGAGCTGAAAAGGCTACATACCTGCTCGATTCAAGCATGGAGTTTCTTCCGAGAGGCTGGGTCGTCCTGGGAGTCTTGCGCAGTCCACCCCGAGGGCATACACATAGTATGCCAACCAGACTTTGCTGACCACATGCGTCTTCACTGGAAATAGCACTAAACGATGAGACCAACCCGAAACCTTTCCCGACCATCCCAGTGGTAACACAATCGGGGTGGGAGCATTCACCATATAGGAAAGATAAGGTACCGAGGAACGGGCGGCCGGCACTGCAGGGAACCCGGTAGTTCGCATCAATCCGTATCAGATTAGGAGGTTCCAACTTGGAACGCAGATAAGGTAGAGGGATGATATGGTTAACCTTGAGCCAGTAAACGTAAACCAACATCATTTGCGGACTTTAGTCAGGGAACATCAACGGACGAGTTGGCCAATAGAACTCGCCGGAACCAAGTTCATGCATATGCCGGAAACCGGGTAGTACCTAGTCGCTCGAGTGCCCTTTGCGGCCACATCTCGATCGCCTCCCCCTCCCGAGTCCGTGCACACGTTCCTCTTTAGTCTTTGCTTGACCAATTCTTGTCTACCCTATCGTTTGTGTCGTCTGGTGCGGCTGGAGGAACAAATTTCCTGCTAAATGACTAAATGGCTAAACGGATAGCAGACAAGAGTTAATAACTCTACGACTGATAGTGGGGAAACCGTTATAATTGTTTTACATAAGTGGCCAACCACGAAGACAGTGCGAAGCGAGTTATAATAAATGTAACGTCATCAATTGACCCAAGACGATTCCGAAAGTGGTGACGGCAAATTATATTCTAAGTTAAGTCTTCGTATAGATAGCCAACGAAAAAGGAGATAAAGGGGCATTCTAAAAAAGGAAGTGAGCAAAGCCACGCCCGTTGAACGTTGGCCAGAATGTCAATTGAGCCCACAAAGTAGAGCATGAATTGGATTATCAGACACAGGATATGTCAACAACTGTGTGAGTCATCCTCGCTGGTTCGCATTCGCATGGAATAAAATCATATATCACCGCAAGCGAGACGTTCCGTGGCGCCAGCGCCGGTCACGTCGCGCTCTTTTAGCGTGGTCACGTGAGACAACTCGGCCGGCCGTTTTGTTCTTGTTCTGGCCAACTCCCATCCGGGTTCCGTAGTTATAAAGGGGTCCAGGCATCGGGTTCCCGCCCATGACGGCCGCCATGCCAAATCCATGCCTCCGAGTCGTCCATGGCAGTCACTGCTTCATCCTCTGATCTTTGATCTCTTCACAGGCTCCACTCCCGTCTAGTGACGAGCCTCACACAACCGTGTAATATGACGTTCGGAGCATGTCTTTTTTTTTCCATTGGGGTATCCTCGAAAGACATCAGTAGGATATGCCAGTGCGAATACTGATCAGTGTCTCTTAGATTACTCGTACTATCTCGAGGAATCTAACTCAGGTTATGTACCTCTGCAAGTTTTCATCGCTGTCTTCCATCCCATTGCTGCTATTATTGGGTATGTTTAATTGTGCATAAGTCGAATCTACTGTCATTTTTATAGCCTGCCAGCAACTGCGGATCTGATTGTATTTGTATTGACTCTAGTGAGAACATGCATGATCTGCTCTGGGACAATGTTTCAATGTTGTTTGCGCTATATCGGCTTAAACACCGGTTTGCCGCACTGTGAAATCTGTTCGTTTCCAGCACCACAGCATACCTTTTATTCCTGGTATATAGTCTCACACTGTTTCAGAGTGGTCGGTGTCGCTTTCACATACGTGTTTGCTACGGTGAGTTCCATCTCATGCCAACCCGATCTGCGACTAGTAAGTCAGCCACCCTGTTTCCTTAATATTTGCGGTTCGGACAAGCCATACATTGTTGGTATAATCTTGCAGATTTCCCACTTGTGATTTGTTCCCTAACAGCTGCAGTTGAAGGCATGAATCATTCTGGTATGTGAGCATTCTTGGTTGTATGTATTTCCTACTCGGATGTTGTGGTGAACGAGAGAATGTATGGAATGCACTCTCATGTTCACCGCCTTCGTTCACAATTACGGTGCGCACAGTGTTTGCCGCACCCCTGATTTCAGGCTTACGTATATGGCCAGCATGACCATTGGAATCGACATCGGAATACCACACTTGTGTCTACTACTCCATGTCTGGTCGAGACACTTTTGATGCATAGCAGGGTGCCCTGAATGATATTTTATCACTCTTCCCATCGCAGTGATGAACCATCTACTGTTGTGGAGAAGATATAGATATCGTACAGTTTTGGCGTGACAGCGAATCCCCCAGAGTGTTCGCCCCTGTGGACAGCCATTCCATGGATATACGTGCTACCATCGATCTCGTCCTAAATCCAGTACGCAATCTGCACCAATCAACCGGATAGGCAGCCTCTCGTCGTAGTCGCCCTTCAATGTCTTGGTTGAGCACGCCCGGGACTCGATGATACACGTGATTTTATGTCACCCGTTGGTGGTGGAGTGTGATCAGCTATGTACATAGCTTCCGGCAAAGTTCTGTCGGTTAACGATTCTTGCTGAATTAATTCCGCCGGGTGAGGGATCCGCACAGGCGATATGATGCCACTGAGTGGCACCAAACTTTACTGATCGTACGTACGTATGACTGCAGGTTGCAGCATTGCCCAAACTCATGATCACCCACCCACCCCGACGACACGTGCATTATCATGCTGCTCTCGTGACTACATCGCGCTATCGCGCTCTTGCAAGTATGCTGACACGGAAGAGAGGGGGAAAAGCACTCGGGATTGCACCTATACCTTTGGTCGGCCAACAACTGGCCAAACGTTCAACGATGATATAAAGGAAAGTATGTTGGAAGCTTAGGTAGGTGGCCGGTAAGCACGTCCGTTCGATCTGCAAAATGCCTGAAATGAAGCAACGTTCGGTCTGTTGAGTCACCTTGTCGCTCGGCTCCTCTAGAACTGTGATTGAAGGATGGCCGGCAAACGTCTTGGAGTATATCCAAACGGGGCAGATTTTACGCCAAGCACGAGTAAGTGCTAGTTCAAAGGCTGTTTTACTTTGCCGATACGGTCCTGTGTCGATCGAAAAGACGATACTTTGACGTCTTTTGAATCGCTGCATATACACGTCCCGATCAGCCTTTGAATTGATAAGGCGGTCAATTCGATCATTCCAGGGACCTGAAAAGTGACGAGTGTTCGTGTCCTCTCTTTCTAACTGTATCTGGATTGAACCGAATCGGACGGGAATTCAGCTTACTAGCCCCAAACTCAATCACTGTGACTCCGATATCGGTTCTTGGCTCCTACTGATCTACAAAACGCCCAAAGTGAAACAACCAGTCCGACGAGTAACGCTATCGCCCGACTTGGCCAGCAAGAAAAGGAAAACGGTCAAGTGAGGTCCTGCACCTCGCTTACCCGGCGGTTTAAAGAACAGATAAGACGGGACGCCCAAAACGAATCTGCCTGACGCTTGGGAATGAGATGATGCACAGATTCCATGATGATCGGGCGGGGCGAGTCAAGTCTAACCATATCAATTACGTGCTGGATATCGCCGCTGTACCGCCTTTTCCCCTAGATCTTTTGTGAGCACGTTGGATAGGAGCGACTCAGAGTACCGAGCGTACGCGGCCTTTTTTAATTTAAATTTTACTCCCCGAGTTTGAGTTCCGCGTACGAGTGAACGCTCTGAATCGCCTTCTCAATTGCCTCGCCTCATTCGCGTGGATGTCGATTAGATTGAATTATAATCCCCGACATGATCCGGAGCTAGTCCTCCTATGTTGGGCTATGCGACTAGCTACTTGGCTGTGTGAGATCAGCCATACGTCTTTGCAGCACGCTGAAACAACGTCACGCGTCACGTGGAACCGGCATACGTACTTTTTTCCCCCTCGGAACAAAAGCGCAACTGCGTCGTCGCTCGCCTACCGCTCGCACCGGAAAGCCAACCGAGAAAGCCACACAAGGTCATATTCAAGTGCTTTCAACATTCTCAAAGGACAAATGTCCGCAGTGGCTATGCACATGCCCGCATGTAACTGAGGTAACAAAGAGTCTCAGCGCCGACCGGAAAGCGGCTACCAATCTAGTTCTGGGAAAGCACCGGAACTGTCGTCAAAGGAACACCAATAGTTGCGAGAGTATCATAAAACGTTTAAAAGCCTACACAGCCAAGGTCGCACTGCTAGCAGGGACGATCGCGTAGCGCGGCGTTCGTTGATACTGTGTTCAGAGCGGGTTGATCGGAAGCGGAGTTATGATAGCGCGCTCGCGGGGAGACCCCATCTCTCTTACCATCATTCCTTACAGGCTGAATAGCCCACCGGCGCGCCGACGGCTCCGCACAGGGTGGACGACAACCAGAGAAATGCCCAGTCCGACCGTGAGTCCAATCGAAACAGAGATTAACTGCAAGGCTGTCTGGAATCCGCTCAGGTAGGACGTCGACGACCCCGACGTCTGGTCAGACACAAAGTTCAGAAGACCCCCATTCCCAAGGCCGGATGGCACTTGGAAGAGGATTCCAGTGATCTAGTGGCAGAGCGTAAATTGAAGCTTCGCCTCAGTCATCAGTCCGCAGCAAACTTACCATAACGACAAAAGCGTTTCCGTTGAAAAAACGTCCGTACATATTAGACACAAACCCAACCGCAAAGGCACTATATCCAAGATCCGGTCAGCATACGACGAACACTACCGTGACGAAGTGGTGGGGGACCTACCCAACTGCTGCGCTAATATCGCTCTGATTTGGAAATTTAGTGCCGGTGAAATGGTTCGTCACCCAACCAATCGACGCAATTGCAATAAGCAGGGCCTATTGCATGCAGGTTAGCGCCGTTGTATGTGAAAACTTGTCATATCACTGCAGGTACTGACCATTTCTTTTTTCCACCATGGAGCCATTAGTCTCAAGCTCAGAAATAACGAATACATTGGGACAGTCAAGAACGCCCACCACAGGCTCGGGGTTCGCTGCCACCATGGTCCTGCAGGGTCATGGGACTTTAAGCATGCGTAGTCCGTCGGGCCAACGATCGACTTCCCCGTTATCTTCTGGTATAGCTCCGCGCCGATCGCGAGCCCAAAGCCCAAGAAAAGCGAGTACATCAGCGCGAAGCATAGTCGAACAGCACCAGCAACCAAGGACCGCGACGAAAGCTCAAGAGACCCGCTGAGCACGATGAAGCCCTGTGTATCCGCTCTCATTAGCTATTTGCAGTGGATTCAGGCCCGATCGCGGCCGCTTACCGGCAGGATCAATACTACCGAACTGCTAGCAACGGCCGAGAAACAGAAGTGTTTGGTCGATGCCAACGCGGCACTCGCGAAGCTCAAAAGCGTCGCAATGGTGATTTCAAATACGTTCGCATACAATTCGTGACGCACACCGACCAACTGAATCGCAACGAGGAGTGCACCAAGGGGCGCCGATGCGAGAGAGTCGATGAAGGAGCCCGAAAATGAGACGGAACATATGGAGGCAGAGCACAGGCCCCCAACGATGATTAGCTGCACAAAGTTATACAAGGGCTTCTTGCGCATCAAAACATCCAGCGAAGCCGATGCCGCAGAGACTGACATCGCGTCATGGATGACCTAGAAACGAAGGTTGGGACATACACCTCATCAGAAAAATCCATATTACTTACGTTCCAGTACAATGAATGTGCGTCTCCAAGCTTCTCCAGATCCAAGGCGCTGCCCTGTCGAATGAACTTGACATTGCTTGTTCCCGTCGTGCTGTCTTCGAAAGAGATAAGCATCACATCTGGCAGGTACATGCAGCTAAGCTCGAGATCCAACACGCGTCCAGTGCTCTGTATTTGCGCTGCTAGACGGTGCGAAGGGCCACCAAACATCATCATGGCACGGGCAAGCTTCATGATGAATTCTTGTCGCTGAAGAATTTCGGCCACGTGTCTTGTAATCTAGTGCGATTTCAGTCGACTTTATGAAAGATGAAAATGGCTGACGCACGTAGACTTCCGCCTTTTTTTTCCGTTTGCGTCGAATCTCTTTTTCTCTCCGCTTCTCCTCCTTCCACTCCCTTCTCTCTTGTTCTCCAATCCGTCGGGCTTCTCTCTGTGTGTGTTTAGAATCGAAATAGTCCTTCTTCTCACTGAACTCATCCGCCGGTGTGCCTCCCACGCTTACGGTCTTGGGTGTTGTAGTACTGCTCTCGCCGGGCGTATGAAATCCCTTCTGCGAGTGAGGTGACGGAAATGGTCTGAGGTGATTGGCAGAAAAATGCATGGGTAACGGAAGATCTTTCAACTTGCCGGTCCATCCTTTGCGTCCTCCTGGGGCATTCCCCTTCAGATCGTGTACCAATCCTTCCGAACCTGCAGTCGGAGACACCACGATTGTAGCGCCAGGCGTATTGGGCGACTCCTCCTCGCTCTCCTTTTCCACGATCACATGACGATTGGCGGCCGCGATAACGGAATCTACACTGCGTGTGCGTCGGAGACCACGGGAGA
The DNA here is from genome assembly GCA_038090235.1 of Pulveroboletus ravenelii. Lineage (NCBI taxonomy): Eukaryota > Fungi > Basidiomycota > Agaricomycetes > Boletales > Boletaceae > Pulveroboletus > Pulveroboletus ravenelii. The sequence goes on from JBBPMH010000110.1 coordinate 43,633, forward strand.
GTATATGAGGGGTCCTCGAGGCAGTTTTCGGAACTTCCTCTATGCGGTATCTCGCAAGGCTGTAACCTGACCTCTCCAAATTGGGCGCAAGTGTCGCCTGCTGCGGCGCGGCTGCTCCCGAGAGTGTACTTGCTCCGGCGATGAGAGCGGCGGTCGTAGAGGCTGCAGGAAGAGATGGGGTCTTGATGTGGGCAAGGATGGATGAAGCAGAACCCCCCTTAAAGGAGCGACCGAGGCCGAATTTGCCAGGAGTTTTGTCCTTGGAGCCTTTCTTGCCTGTCAAGGTGGGGTGGCTGTGATTGTCTTCCTCATCGACCAACCACGGGCGGTAAGGTTTCGAAATGATGCCATCTTCACTCCCGGCATCGGAGCTGGCACGACTTCGTCCGCCTGGACTGCTTCCCCCACTTGTGCTTCCTCCGTCATCCCGCTCATGATCGTAAAGCGCCAACAATGCACTGAGTACACCGTTACCAAGCTTCGGGTTATAGGGCTGACCCGGCTGAGCGTGATGGCGGTTGTCGGGATGTTGTCGGCTACGATGGGACATGCCGGGGAGGTGCATTATCGGCGCCAACCAGCCACCGGGGACCCCTTTGCGCATCCGTCCTGGGCGGTGAAACTCTCCATCGGTGAAATCGGTATCGTTATCCGTATCAAAGTGGGTATGGGTCCGATGGCGGTGACTGTGCTCTATTTCTTTTCCCTTTTGCACTGTCACTTCGTTTTTCTCGCCTTCGTGCGTACCTTTCGACTTGGTAGCCTTCTTGGTGTCAGGCGAACGAAGGAGCCAGCCCCAACCTCGCCTGGTGTGCGCTCTCACCACACCCGCGGCTTGGTGCTGTGCCATTCGTTCGACGTGCTTCTCTCCAACCCTCGTGTCATCATCCATGCTTCCTCTTGCCCAGGTCGATCTCCTTCGGAGAGGGTTGCCAACATCTTGATTCCCAGCACCGAAAATTGGTGCATAAACAGGTAACCCTTCTCGTTCTAATGGGTCTATCCATACTTCCCCGGGAACATCATGCGTGCGTTGCGCAACAAGTGTGGCGGCAGATGGATGGGAACTGGCGCCGTCCATCGCCGGCGAACTTTCTTGAGTAGATGAGCCACTCATGCCCCGCGATCCTGATACTTGGATTTGAGGTGCGCTCGTGGCGGGGTATGGATTATCGCTGTTTATGTGGGTAGGGGGACGGGCGGACGACGAAGCGGGAAGGCTTGTAAACGGGTTAAAATGGGATGCCGGGGCGGAAGCGGAAGTACGGGGTGGAACGGCGGCTTTGGGTATTGGAGGGAGCGTACTCGCTCTTCCCTCTTGAGGTCCGGATTCACCCTCGAGATAGTCTTCCGACCGGTGCCTCTCCAAGGCATTCCGGAGAGATTCGAATGCACCAGGCTGCCGATTATTCTCAGCTCTGCTGAAGTAGAAACACAGAGACAAGGAACATACATCAAGCGCCATCTCGTCAAGTTCGTGAATGCTTTGTCGAGACGAGGCTTCTGGGTCACTGTCCGTCTGGATGTGATCATAAGTGGCCCACTGAACACGACGGGGGGTTCTCGTGCCGCTCTTGGATGCGGTGGCACTGGCGGGACGGGAATCAGACGTGCTCGATGACGATGTCATTATACTAGCAGGCACCACAGGTGACCGGTGGTTGGGGGTACGCATCGCGTGGGTTGGGAACAGTAAATGAGAGAGGAGAGGGCACCCGAGTGGCAAACAAGACATACATTCTCTCGACTTGATTTCAAACAGATAAAATTTCCAGAGGACCTTGAGATACGAATCGAGTTTCTGTGGCTGAATGGCGAGGATCGCTATGGCGATTTGCAATAAACGATTGGGGAGGTCTTTTCTATGCGAGTAAACGAAGGTGGGAGTCGGGTAGCTGCAGAAACGAGGGTAGATGAGTACCGGGCGTTTCCCCGGGTGTCATCCGCTGAAAGAGATCAGAGGGACATGGCATGAAAAATAAAATTAGCACATGCATTGAATACTAAATCTGCATAGCAAGTACCCCTGACGTCATTCCGGCTGGCAGCACCACCTTCCTTCTTTGGCATGCACTCCTGGTGTGTGCGGCATAACTTCCGCCCTCAAATCACGACCCTAAACGACTGAGCCAAGTCTGGCTATATGTCGCCCACGGTCTATCCAGACTTGGCCAGCCCGTCACACACCCTTGGCGCACCGTCTCATCTCGGCGTCTTCAACTCCCAGTGCGTGCCCCCATCGTTATCCTACGCTCCAAGTTCATGTGTTTTTTCTTATAGCTTTGCGCCTCCCCCGCGATCAAGCCGCGTTGCCCTACAGCACCCCTACTCTTGGATCATTTGCGTTCCCAGGAGACATATTAACTTGAGTTCAGATTGCCCCTTACCAAAATCAATCCTTTGCACCAGATCAGTCCTCAAAGTTGTGCCCATCACCCCAAACTTGTACTCTGTTGCGACGTCGGTTGTCACACCTTCACCATCGAACATTGCGCTCTTACAGGCGTGGTTACTACTTGCTCTTGTCCATTTTTCAAAGTCGCTCGCTCCCCAAGCTACGCATCTTCGTACATTTGACTCCAGGCACAAGCGTATTGACCATTCGTGGGTTTGACGAAACGAATGTTGGATTGTATGTATTCAATGCACTGGTGATGCATCTCTTTGGTGAGGGCGCCTGACCCAGGTGAATTGTGGATTCTTCAACTAATTCTGCACAGACAGCCAAATAGGTTTATCCGCAGCAGAGAACTGACTTGGCCAAGAACCTAATCACGACCAGTCGTTATCAATCGCGGTCCATCCACAATAATGTTCGCCCCCTCAGATGCGCAACAGACCCTTGGACAGCCTTTTCATGTCCGGCTCGCGCGTGAATGTGACATGAGCCACTCTCTGGTTCTCTGCTGCGGCGCACCGCGCGCCCCGCCTTGTTTCTCCAGCATATTCTTTTTTTTTTGGAAACGCGCCGCTGTGACTGCATCGCACCTTCCACATCGGTCGCTTAGTTCTTGACAGTGGAGCCCTCCAATAATGGACTCAAGGCACGTTTCCAAGTTTCCCACCAACCCCACTTGACCTTGCTATGAATGACGTGACGCTCCACAGAGTCTCGTGGCTCAGGCGGACTAGGTATGTTCATCTCAAGACCATTTTCTTTGTGTTGTGTCCAGGCCTCCGACGGACATGTGTCGCCGTGTATCTGTCTAGCTTTTTCTGTCGACGATTAGACGGAGCTGTGGCGTGTCCCGAACTTGTCAGGGAGAAGCTGAAGATGATGGATGGGGATGATGATGGTCACCACCATCATCGCCACCTGGCCTCCCACAGAGATATATCATGTTTCGGATTGGTGCTTCCGCAACTCCCTCCCATCCAATTGGAGATGCGTAAGTCAAGAATACCTTCTTTGATAGATTTACGCCCGGTCTGCAATGCCATGACACATCAATACACTAGCAATGTTGATATGTCTAGCTAGCCTCAGCCAAGTATCCGCAATGTTTCGATATTGAGATTATTTCACACATAAATACATAACTCGTGCCCATAGTTACAGTTATTCTCTTCGTTATTTTGTCCTGGTGCCTGCGAACCGGAAAACTCTACACCTGTAGTTGACCGGTAAAAACAACGGCAATGGTGAGCCTCGTCCTGGACGATAATATGTCAAGTGACCAGACGCACCCAGGTGGGAGATGTCTTCAGAGTGAGCATGGGACCGGTCAGGTGGTCGCTACTCTCCTTCGGATCGGAGCCATCGTTTTCGAGTGATGCAATCCTCCGCGTTGCGGAAGGTGCATCCTCTACCACGATCACGTCCTGCAAACCTGACGGCCGACTGTTTGCTCCGTTAAACCCATGCGAATTCATGTTTCGTGGTGCCGCCTCAAACTGGAGGACGGAACCGAAAGTGCCGGAAAAGGAGGATGGCTCGTTGATGTGCTGCCGGGAATTCAGTCTATGTATGTCCGTGTCTGAGTCAGCCGATCCGTACGTGAAAGAGATGCGCGTGCTCACGTTGCCAGGAAGGTGTTGGTGTATGCTGGTTTCAAAGGGGGCACCCCAGGTCGGTGTCGGGTCAGTCTTGGCTGAACGAGAAGCCAAGAACGAAACGTACCTTTTGATGTGGAAAAGTAGACCATCAGGGACCAAAACTCCGATGTGGCCAAGTCCTGGTGGCGCCATAGTTAGCTGCATCTGCCGTCGTGAAGGACTTGACGCACAAGGACCAACACTGAGACTGAGAGAGTGCTAGAGAACACAAAGGAAGCAGTGTCAGTTGTGTTGAATCGATCGTTTGAACATGACAAATTGGGCTGACCTTGTGATCAGACCGTTCATTATGACATACACTGTGAGTTTGTTGATCATGCGGTCTGTTCTACATTCGACCATCAGCCATCCATCATGAGGGTAGTGGACTGGACTGGCGTGAACTTACCGATCTAATCCACCGCGATTGCGGTGGAGAAGATAGGTGATCGAGGCAGCAATGATCATGTCGATTACGCTCGTCGAAATTTCACCCGAATACGTGGCCCACTGCATCATCGCGAGGGAGGGACAGCGCCGTGGTCAAAAACTATGGTTGTTCTCTGAGCACAGGACGAGACATACGAGATCCTTCCCGGTTGTAGACCACGCATAGCCCATGGTCTCACTGTCAATGTACATCAGAATGTCGACACCCAGTGTTGTAGCAACACACGCACGCTGTTATAACTGTAGCTGAACACGAGAGAATTTACTTCAGCGTCTATCTGCACAATTCTATGAACTCAGCCTTACTCATGGAGATGGCTGTTGAAGAATGAGATCTACTCTGCAACTAATTGGCAGCCCATGCGGGGCAAACGCACTCACCAAGTGGGAACAGACATGCCACTGCCTAGGATGGAAGGAATAAGCAAGTGCTGCACTGATAGATATGATGGGGGTTGGCATACAAGGACAATGGAAAAGGGCCTCCATCTACGGTCCACTAGCGAGGTTCGAGTGGTTGGCGATCAGATGGTATAATACATTCGCATTCAAGTGGATGCGTAAACTTACGGACTTGGATGCGATACGCCAAAAATCTGTTTTCATGTGATGTCAGGGTATAACCGGCCGAGGCTCCGTTCGGTCGCATATACTCACAGGTGAACAATGAATGAGATTACACCGGTCACAATAGGTTCGCTCTAGAAAAAAAAAGAAAGGTGGTGTGTCAGGAAGTGGGTTCGTGAAGACGTTTATGGCGATGCCTCACCGCAATACTCCTGTGAGATCGCACAGGACCCAGCAAGTTTGTCATGATCATCATGGAGTGAAACGTGGATCAGCTTACCAAGCCAGCGAAGTGACGGAAATAACTTTATCAAAATCAGTGACCAGATAGGTGTAGACTCCATAAACGATCAGGGAGAGCGATAGTGTGTCCAGGATCCTGCCGCACGGTTGAGTTACTTTAGTTGCTTCAGGGCAAGGGACATGAAAAGACTTGCAATAGTGTGGCAACCTAATTAGGAATCGGGTCAGTGGGATTTCCGATCCGAGAGCTCAGTGTATTCGGATGACGGTGCTCACCAGTGACTTGATAAAGATGTGATCTTTGGGGTAATTACGGTACTGGTGTGGTAGACGAGGTCAGCCTAAAATGGGACGAGGGTCTAGTAGCTCACGTAGAAGATACCCTGAAGGAAAGTGACCCCGCAGAATCTGGTGAGACTCAATTTCAGTTGTGCTACCCAAACGGCTAGCTGGTCCGTGCTTACACAGATGCGAATACAACGCCAATGAGGAGTGGACCCCATATAGGACCAAAGTTGACAGACTGAGCTGCTGAGGTACCAGTCGAGGCCATTTTCCAGGATTGTCTCAGTCAAATCGTGCGTTTGTTGCAGCTGGAAAGGATACGGGGATTCAGTATTAAATACTGCGCAAACATAGGCCCCCTCCCCCCCGGCGAGTTGAGGACCATCATGATGTACAGCCAGACCGCAAGTGATCTAGTGATCATCAAGAGCGGAGAAAAAACGCCACATTGATGCAACAATTTTAGGGTTCCGGACCCGATGGCAGGCCCGTTGCCTGTCGAAGAATGCCGCGGGCATAGAACGACACTAATGGATATTTTTAACGTGCCCATACGATTCAGCCCCTGCACAGCCTGTCAAATTTCCGAGATAAGTCCATACAACAGCGGGCAGCGGCCACATAATTGCACGATGGATAGTGTTTCAAATCATGCATCGCTTGACTAGTCCACTGAGCTGTTTGGGAGTTGGGACTTACTTTTCAAAGTGCCCACACTTAGGCTACCTACTGTACCTTGGTGGTTACCCACTGTTGTAATACTGCAGCATAGAAGACAGTATTCCAACCAGGAATATGTTGCCTGATACATGAAACTACTTGTCTCTTTCATCACTTACACTGTAAACATTGTCAGTCATGAAAATCATTCTCAAGTAACCTGCAGGGCTATTGTCTCGGAAAAGCACAGGATATTTTGATCATGCCACTGCTTTTTGTGAGATGTGGCGTGAACTCCGTACCTTAGAGCGGGCATCATCACCCCAAGCAGTGGTATAGCCACTTCATTCCCCTGATTTCTAGGTCAGCAAGTTACGGAGAACGGTGTGGCTATGCCATCACTTGGAGTACGGAGTTCGTTACACGTCTGACGGACCATGACTCGTCACTGTTGGCAACTTGGTATAGGTAAGCGGGGATAGAGCTGCACTAGTGGAGGTACTAGTACAAAGAAGATGCCATCTTCTCTGACAAAGACATTGGAGGCGCAGGGAACAGTAAGTCCCGCGCACTGCTACGCAAAAATAAGTTATTCGAGAATATTCACACGCCAAGCCGTAAATTTGTCCAACGATCGCGCGCGTCGGGGTTCACTTAGATGACATCTTCAGCGATCCCAGTACGATAGTACTTGCCTGTTTCTAGGTTCTGCCACACTGTTCGAGTGTCCAGTGTGTGACCTGGGCAAGTCCGTGGTGAGTCCATATTATGCCCAAGAGTAAGTGCATGCATCAGTAGAGAATCCTTTGTGCATTGGAAATGATCGGCCGCAATTGCCAGTGAGCGCGTGAGTCCTGCAACTCCGGACACTGAGCCCTCAGCCCATCCGCCCATCCCAATCCTGTTCACTTCGAAGATCTACCAAGGTTTGTGTGCATCACATATATCAACTATGATACCCCAGGCATACTCACTTCAAGTCTATTGATTTTGGATCACCCCACCAGTCTTTCCTCTTTCGCGAAGAGCGTATGTACGTAAACTCGCGTCATACAAGTCATCGCGTCCTAACATCTAGTCCACGAGCAGTCGCCATGTCTTTCTTTGGCAGGAATAGAGCTGCCCGCAGCTCGACGGTACCCTCGGGGTCCCCAGCGGACGGAACGGAACGCATGCCTGGAGCCCAGGGTGGTGAGAAGTCAAAGCGACCAAGAAGACGTGGTCAGGTGCAGGAACAAGTACCTCATGGGGAAGGGTACCATCCTAATCTCACCTTCTTGCATTAGCCAAGAATACCAGAGAGTGTCAAACAGTCTACCACCAACCTCGGTACTGGCCTTGTTTCCACGAACACTCCTAGGGCTACAGTGCAGTACAGGCCTTCGGGACCTGCATCCTTCCCGGTTAAAGACCAGAAGGGATCCGAGGTAATGAGACAATTGCTTTTCGTGAGGAGCCACTTAATTCAACCAATCTTCCAGCAGCGGCACGAACTTTCCGATGGTGGGGGGCAGGTCGAGCGTGTGGTCAGTACACCAGAGACGATTTATAACGACTTGGAGTCCGGTAAGATGAGGAAATCCAGTTTTTTTCCATGATCTCATCGCCTTCGCCTACAGACAATCCCAAGGGTGGTATACCGCAGAACATCACGTACAACGCCGCATGGGAAGAGCTACGTCGGATAAGACGTATTCATCACGAAGAGATGCACCGTACAATGAACATGGCTGACCTCATGAAGGGTGAAGTTGAGGATCGCGACCATTTTTATCAAGAGAAGTATGAAGCCCTTGTAATAGAAAACGACGAGCTCCTGCAGGCGAATTCTGCCTCAACTTCTCGAATCGCCCTACTTGAGATCCAGCTTTCTCTCCGTACCATCGATCCAGATACCGCGCTAGGGCCCGACATAATAGATTCCAACATCATCACCCTCCTCACCTCAATCACCACGATCACCACCACGATCACCACTGTCACCACCCGAATCGAGCGGTGGAAGCACATGGGTACCAATACAGAGCAAATTACCATCTCGAGCAAGGAACTGGAGCGGCTCTCGTCAGATCTGTTCAATACGTCTTCTCAAATGACCAAACTTCAGCAGCAGTATGCCGAGCTATCGGGAAGTTTGGGTCCAGTCCGCAATAAGCTGCAGGAGACGATGTTGCTCTGTGATGAGAAGGATCGCACTATCGCTACCCTCAAAGCCGAGGTCGTTCAGTGGAAGAGCGCTGAAGCTCCAAGGACACAGCAGATCACCTCTGTAGTTGAAGAGAAAGATCGTAAGATTGGTTTCCTCAATACCAAAGTTGCGCTGTGGGAGCAGCCAGATGCCATGAATGCAGGGCAGATTACCACTACACGCGGAGAGCACGACGAGCCCCCGACGAACCTTTTTGCTCCCACCCAGGTAGCAGAGCTCGCCCATGCGTCGGAGAACACGATGGAGGTACTTCGTCGTGACCTCACCGCGGCCAATAATAAGAACACTGGACTTCGGAGGATGTATGAGGCACAGTCAAGAGAAGTCAACGCCCTCCGTGATGAACTCAAAAATAAGACGTCGCCAGACAAGGGTACAATCAATTTTCTCACTATTCAAGTCGACCAGTGGAAGCGCGAGGATACAATGAAGGCTCAACGGATCACATCCCTCTCCGGACAGATCGAGAAGCTCCAAAAACAACTCTCCATTGTCGCTTCCGAAGCCGATCAGTGGAAGCATGCAGATGCTGTCCAAGGAGAGCAAGTCGCTGCTGAACGCCGGGATAAAGAAAAGCTCCGGCTGGACCTTGCCGTCTCCTACTCCCGGGCAGCTGAACTCCAGAAGTGCTACGACGCGCAGTCAAAGGACATCGTGTCTATTTGCAACGAGCTCGAAAGCAAGGCGTCGCTACTGGAGGAGAAGGACCACACCATCTCGAGTCTTACCGCCAAGGTTAACCAGGCCGAGCGCGAAGACAGCGTGAAAGTGGAGCAGAGTGTGGCTGCACGCAGGGATGTTGAGCATCGAGATGGAACAGATGTTGCTCCAAGCGAACATGCAATTTCAAAGCACATCGCCGGCGCGTTGGAGACGAGGAACAAGCAGGTGGAGGAACTTCGTCGCGACCTGGCCATTTCATCCTCCCAAATCGGTGAGTTCTAGCAGGGTTACGAAATGCGGTTTATGGTGTTTACTTCTCCGATAGAGAGTTTGAAAAGATCAGACGTCACCAAAATGGAGGAGCTCACCACTGTACACAAGGAACTCAAGCAGCTCCGTCACGATCTGTCCATTTCATCCTCTCAGATTATTGAATACCAGCAACGCTGCGTGGCTCTGTCAGCGCGGTCGGTGGAGCTCACTTCCCAAATCGAGCAGTGGAAAAATGCAGACACCGCCAGAGCGAATGAGCCCGACACCACACGCGAGAAGGTCGCACAGCTCCAAGACGAGTTATCCACCTCATCTCGAATCACCGATTTCCAGCAGCGTTATGATGTGCAGTCAGCGGAGCTCTGCTCTCTCCACGAGCAACTCCAGGCCACGTTGTCGCTTGCCGGTGGTAAAGATCGCACGATCACTACGCTCGGCGATCAAGTCGACCAATGGAAACGAATGAATGCTACTAAAGCGGAAGAACTCGCGCGCGCAAGCAGGGAGGTTGAACAACTTCGGCACGAGCTGACCGTTTCGTTCTCCCAAATCGAGGAGCTCCAGAAGTGTCATGTCGAGGAACTCGAAGCCCTCAGACGGTCCTCCCGAGTATCAGAAGAGTCGAGAAAGGTCTATGAGAGGATTACGACTGAAGGGAAGGATTACGCTGCTATCATCAAGCTCACCACTACAATTGATCAATGGCTGCGCACCGACGCCAAGAGAGCGGAGGATCTGGCCCTTGAACCTGGACAGAGGAACAAGGAGAATGAGGAGCTGCGACAGCATCTCATTATTCTCAAGGAGATTTACGTCCGAGCTCCCGAGCTCAGAGAGATCTTTCACTCTGAAACCATCGAGATCCAGCAACGCTGTGAGAAGCATTGCAAAGAGCTCGAGTTGGCCCTCGCAGAGCGTCAGTCCCAACTGGACGACGTGCAACGCTTCGCCACCATGGGGGATACATACGCGGATGCGATAATTATCCAGACGCTGCAAAAGCTCAACACGGAGGTTGTGCTGACCACCACGTTCATGGCTGAAGGAATGATGAAGGACTTCCGACCTCGGGCTGGAAACTCGACGAATGAACAATTTTCTATGGTGAAACGAGTCGCAGAGTCCATAGGCCGAGCCCTGACGGACTGCTTGGGAAAGGACGAGCGTGACGAGGTGGAGCTGTTCCTCCAGATCGCATTCCAAGTCTTTATTACATACTACCTGCGCTCGCTCATTTCCTCGTGGACCACCCAGACAGAGTTCAACAACCTTATCAACCAGACATACGAACGATTGCGGAAATCAGGTAAGAAATTGAATTTTGAATACCAACGATTTTTGCGCTGACGGTAGTGACATTGGTTAACAGAAGCACAAACGATATCGGGACGTTGGCGATCTCTCACATGCACCTACATCTCTCCCACCTGTATGGGCAACCCAGAGCCTCTCATCTCTGCTGCTGTGTCAGGACTGTCTGCCATTGTTGTGGCAGCTGGTTGTGCACCCACTCTCTCCGATGCAGAGTCGAAGGTTTCGTCTAACTATGGGGAAAATGTGTCATCCATTATTTCGATCGCCGTGGAGTTTAGCAAGATGATTGGGGAGGTCATGTCGGCCGATTTTGAGGTGTTGACTGTTCGTCCCTCGGAAACATTTGAGGATACCACGATGGAGGACGTGAATGGAGATGATGGTGGGCAAGGGAAAGCTGGTGGAGCAGAGGGCCAGAGAGTATTGTGCTCGACCGAACTGGGGATGACGAAGCGGATGCAGCTGGAATCAGGGGAGAGCAATACCTTGCCAGTGATGAAGGCGAAGGTTATTCTTGAATCTTTCCTGGATGAGTGAATCTAGTGCGGGACCCTCGACGCCAAGTCCCTCTGTATATTTGACTCGAGCCCATTGCATTTTGTAGCATTGCTAAAAATGTCAAATTCCAGTGATTGGATTATCAGCTGGATGTATCAATTTGCCTTTTTTGTGATGCGGTAGTGGCCAAGTGTCACGAGGTTCAGGCGCGTTTGCTGATGTAGTGCAGCGATTCCGGAGATCCTCGGGGGGCTCAAGCAAGCAACAAACAAGTCAACGGAGTCCATGTCTAAACGAAAAGAGGTCCCTTCTTATGCTTCATCGTCACTGACGACGCGTCACGGAAAATTCAAAGCGGAACAAAGCATTTGTTGATAGTGATCAATGAAACCCATCGTCTTGCTGGGCGAGGTTCGCCGGGGTCTGAGAGGGCCGTTATCCATCAAGTGTACTGCTTTAAGCTAGAAGTAGTCACCGTAATCCAAGTTGTAAATAAGAAGCAGGCTTTTTTTTGTTTCATTTTGTTTGTCACCATTACCGGTGTTTATCTTGAGCCAGGCTGCTCAGGCTGAAGTGAGCCGTTCGAACAAGGGCGCAGCACCTCCACTAGCGGTCAGCGCCATGCCATGCAAACCAAGGGAGACAGCTGGCCTTGTGTATATTTCTCGCCACTACAGGTTCCACTGCTTTTGTTAGACGCAGCAAGCGGATGACGCATCTCATCCCCGGCGGCGCCAGCGAAGGTCCATGTCATGATGCGTGTTCGCTCTCTTGTCGGACTTGGAAGAAACAAGGGGTGGTACCGTTTCTAATTGGTTGTAGTTTCATCAACCTGCATGCATGGTTGGATGATGATAACGTTGCAGGTCATCCACTATCCACGGCGCCCATGGCTAACTGTTGTGCCGTGGCGAAGGATTAGCGAAGACGAAACGTATCCCATCGCGTGCCACGTTGATCTATGGGTTCAGACATTCATGACGCCATCCTTCGAGTTTTTGTGCATCCCGTGTGCGAGTCCTCTGATACCCGCATCCGTCGCTAGTACTGACGTTACATAGATCGGGCTGTGACAACAAAGTGACTTGAAGAACCTCACTTGATCTTTGAAGGGCACGGAGGGCTACTTTCGTCCCAGCGCGCGGAGATCAAGGCATCCGAGTCGACGATATCAACGACAAGATGCAGCTTCGAACCGAGGTCAGGGACAGTCAATGAATGTATAGTGAATGCCCTCGATGATTTAGTACGCAGGCGGGTTCGATTTGCGACTGGTAGTCTCGATAAAAGACGCGTTTGAAAGCGCGGCGGGGGGTCCCGGTCAGCAGCCACTCCTTGCCTTGTGAAAATCGGTCTGGTTGTCCAAATCCCCCCCCCCCCCGCTCGTTCGTGCGACCCGGCTACTTCTTCCAGAGCAACCTCAGGCGCCAGAGTGACTGCATTACGCCGAGACCAGACCTCAGATCCCGCCCCACTACAAACTGGATCTTTTTTTTTTTTTTTTTGCCCATGTGATAGAGTGCGCTTCTCTACGAGTGTTCGCGCAGGGACCTGAGTGCTGGCGAATATATACAGCACTGTGCCCGTCAACCTTACATGACATGGCAATCCCTGTAAAAGGGAAGGATTTTTGTTTCGAACGTTTCAACTTGCCGGCACGCGGTTTGCAAGGGACCTGTCTGGTGTCGAAGCTCGGGGCCGGCTGTGACAGGTGCACATGTGACAATCGTCGTCATTGGTACGTTGCAAGGCACCCGGTGCATTTAGTAACGATATAGCGGCAAGTCAACTTACCGGGCGCAACGCTGTACACGGCTACACTGTGGCTTAGTTGTGACAGCTTTGAAGTACAGTCGACTCCCTTATAACCCATACCCCCTCGGGAGTCGTCGTGAGTTATGGGTTTCGAGAGAGTATGGGGTATCCGAAAACCATCGATTACTAATTAATTTTTTGTGCGAGTCCAGTAGTAATGTAAAATGTTAGTATTATGTATGGGTGAAGTAATTGGTAATCTTGGTATCACTCATGTTCTGTATACCCTGTGTACGTGTTTCACGACCGAACCGACCCAACATTGTATCCAACGTGCATGCAAAGTGAGTGTCAGTCTCCACCAAGTACCTGCGCACCATGTAAGCCGCTTCCAGAACTTCTTTCCGTGTTGGCATCGCATCAAACGGACCAGCGCTCATGTCAGCACTGGAGTTACCCTCACCCTCACATTCATGAGCCTTCTTCGCCTCCATGACACTGTCACAAATCTCCTGGTCCATCGCGTCATACATGTTGTATGTCTCGCAAGCTGGGTTGAGAAGCTCAGAGACATTCATGCGATTAGGGCGCTGGAGAATTCCTGTTGACTCAAGAGCATCAAGCGCACATTCAAGGTCCTTCTCGGCTTGCAAGACAGGGTTGCTGGGAATGTCTGGGTTGGCCGCAGTGGTGGGATGTGTGAGAGATGAGATGGGGACTGAGGGGATTGAATAAATTGCTGGCGAGTTTGTATCCAGTTCCGGTAAAATCCCTGCGCTGCGCCAGCAGTTGCGGATTGCTGTGGTGTCAACCTCAGTCCAGGCCTCATTAGCGAGGTTCATTGCTTCCAGCTGGTTGATCTCGTAGACCTGTGATGGTGTGACAGCAGCCTCATAGAGATCAACTGCATGGTGAATGAACTTGCTGCGGTAGTGAGCTTTAAAACAGCGGATAACACCTTGATCATTTGGCTGAACATGCGCTGTCAGATTTGGCTGGAAATTCTCGACGCGGATATTGGTGAGAGTGTCAGGGACAATATGCCCCGAAAAGTTGTCCTGTAAAAGAAGGACTTTGCGGTCGGCCTGTTGGAGCTCTGCATCCCAATGCTTCAACCAATCTTGATAGATCGTAGATGTCATCCATGCCTTTCCATTGCTGTAATAGTCGAAGCCAAGTTGAACTCCTGTCTTTTTCCCAAACACCCACGGTTTGTATGCCTTGCCAATGACAAGTGGCGGGAGTTTTTGGGAACCCTCGGCATTCGTTGTGAACAAGTAGGTTAGCCTGTTCTTTTTGCCTTTGACACCTGCCAGCTGCTTATTGCAGAGTCCTTGATCAGGAGGCATGCTATTGGGTTTGAAATTGAGCTTTATTTTCAGTAAGGATGTAAGGAGAACATACGCATAGAACAATGAGGTTTCATCCACATTGAAAATATCACGATGTGCATAGCCACCATCCTTGATCAGCGCCTGAATGCGTAACCGTTCCTTGTTGACAACGTCTGGCTGTGCGGAGGCTGCTTCACTGTGGCGCTTCATTTGCTTTAGGCCAATCCGTAACTTGTACCGACTCAGCCACCCCTCGCTCAGTGTAAGCTGCTCGTCAGTTGGCACGCCAGCAAGACTAGCAAAAGTCTTCCATTTCTGGCGAAGCACTTCGCCAGTGAGCAAAAGACCGTCTACCATCGCTTTCGAGACCCAAAGATCTAGCATTTTGGTAATTTCTGGATGTAGCGTCTGATGGACTCGTTTAGCCGAGCAAGATAAACTCCCGCTGGCCTCATACTCTGCTCGCCACACAGCTTCTTGTTTCGCCCATGCGGAAATTCACAGCTGCTTGAGTTGAAGAGATGGATATTTTCTGTCAAAATATGCAGCTGTTTTTGTCTGGTTTTTACCATTCTTATGATACCAGTCCAAAATTTCGATGCATTGTTCAAGGGTTGCGTTCTCCTTTTTCAGGGGTACTTTGAGTTGTTTGGACATCATCTTATTGTTTGCCGTGTCGGATGTCTGTCCAGGACCTATAACAGACATAAATTAAGTCACTTAGAATCTGCAGAAGATTTGAAGTTGAGCATTACGTTGGCGCTTCTTTG
>JBBPMH010000111.1:0-58316 GCA_038090235.1 Pulveroboletus ravenelii
CGACATGGGCCTTCCATGTGCCATCTGGAAGAGGGACGAGCCTAAACACGCCGGACGCATGGCCCACATTAGTATCGAAATTGAAAAATGCCTGGATCCAAGCGATGTCATCGTAGGGACGCTGGAGCTCCATGAAGTCCCGCTGGAGAGAGAATGTATCCGACTGAGGATCGAAGACACTGAGTTGGTCTTGGAGGAACCTGGACACAGTGCTCTTTCCCTCGAATGTACGAAAGTCCCAGGTGAGCGCCAGTGTATCACGCCAAAAGACGCCGTCGAGCAATAAATCCATGATCGCTGGCACATCCTTGGTACCGACTGCTTTGGCGAACTTGGCAAACCAGTCATCCGCGATGGCTTGTACGTCGATATTTGGGTCAAGGGTGCTACCCAGATTGTGGAGAGTAGGAAGAGTACGTAGAGCAGTCATGATAGAGTCTGGAGAGAAGGAGGAGTTGGTCAGCGCCACTTAGCGAATGCATCGCCATGTAGGGAGTGAGAGAAATCCACTAGCCCGAGAAGGCAAAGTGTGCAGGGCCATCTGCCAGGTCACGATCATACCTGGGAGCCGCACCTTGAGACCGCAGTCTCGGCCGTTCCATTCGGGTACTGTACACGTCACATGCACCTAGAGGGAGTCACAAAGTTGTCGCAGTCGCAGTCGCACGTGACTACCAAATTAGGACATAGCTGGTTGGCCCGCAGCACGATAACCATCTACATATATCCTCTCCTTGAGATTAATTACGCACTACGCGAGCAGTATATTGCTGAATATGCTAGTTATTAGAGCTGTATTCCAGACTGGAAGATTTGGCAGAAGAGCTCAATGTGACATTAGCTCTATCTTGGCTATTCATCAAACTCGTTATCTACAGTCCCAATCTCCCGTTTCCAAGGATGGGAGTCTTCACCTGGCTTGTGAATATGCTTAGAACCCCAACAAGCAGCGATGCCGCTCGCTATTGCACATTATCTTTTTGTTATTTAATTCTACTGGTGCTGTCATGTCCTAATTTGGTGGTCACGTGCGATTGCGATAACTCTGTTTCTCCTTGTTATCTTACCTATGGCCACTATCGTCATCCCGGTCATGACGCAGTGAACAAACAATAATACCCCAGAGACAGAGGCAGGAACTTCGCAAGTCGTCCCATGGACAGCGATCACCCGCATATGCATCGTCGGATTCTAACTGGCCCACTGCACTCACCAAGGCGGAAGGTTGGGGGGCATCGAAGACATCGGCGCTTCGACTCTAATAATAATAGTGTCCACTGTAGGGATGGAAAAAAAAGTACAATCGACGTTCAACGCCGTCCGTCCGGTCAGCGCACCAGCTATCAACCTATCCATCCACTACACTCGACCCCACTACCTACCGTGCCAGCCACGAGACCTCAGATGCGAACGACAAACACATGAGATACCCAGATCCTTCCAAAACATCGACGAAAAATGGCAACGCAGACAGCGACGGACGATGTGAGGCACGAAATACACAAAAATGCCGAAAAGGGAAAACGTCAGCAATGAGGTTGTATGATAAACGGCACTCGATATTAACAGAGTCGACAGAATCGTGTCGGACGTCGAACCTGATACAGACGCTTGTTTCTGTGCATCCAGTCGATAAGTCCTTTTTTTGGACGGGAGTAGGCAGGATGGACATGCGCGAATGGAATAGAGTAAAAAGTCCGAATGGATCGATTCCATTGAATAGGTCTGGGAATATTCTGGATGCACAACGACTGGCTAGATCGGGTCGAACATGAGCATGAAAGTAAAAGTGGCGATTTCCGGATACCCCGAACCGAGAGCTAGTAAGGAAAAACTAGTTCTATTCACTACTGCATCAGCACATCTTACAAATGCAAGCTTCATGTGAAACCCGTACCTCGAGGATTCACTGTCGTCGCTGCTGCTGATAAACAGCAAGCGGTACATCTTCCTCCTCGCCTCTCGGCACAGGCACACCTCCAACACTTGTTCTTGGTCTCCCGTTCGGTGACGGTGTGACTGCATGAGCACTAACCGTTTTCCGTGCTTTCCCATCTGAAGATAAGGGAACGCCAGAACTTGCCGTGGCCGATATTGAGCGTGCCGGGGATCTTGAAGGTGTTGAGCGGCCAGGAATGGGTGGCGACGGAGAGTATCTATTATAGTTGGGAGGGGGCGACCGAGAGCGGTGCACTGGGACAGCTTGCGGGGTACCATCGGCCTGAAGGGGTCCATTTGCAGGCGGAGAAGAGGTCAAGGACTGCCGGGTACGCAATGGTGCTGCTGGCGGTGCTGGTAACGAGTTTGGCGTCGGCGACATTGCACCAGGCGGAAGGTGTGTGTCTATGCTTCCGGAATACATATACGGAGTAGGCTCGGGCTCGATAATTGGCTGGGGCTGATTGATGGGAGGGCTGGACTGTCGATGTATGCGCGGGGCAGCGACAGCGCCCGGTGATGGCGAAGACGACCCATAGCCATATCCTGGTCCATGATATTCTTGTTCCATGACCCGATGCTGCATCTCGTACTGCGGTCCTTTCACCAACATCTCTCCCGCGCGTCGAGAACCTTGTTGGGTAGGATTCGGTTTCGTCAAGGTGCCCCGCCGAGACTTCTCTTTCTGCTGTTGCTGCTGAAGTTGTAGCTCCCTCTCCCGCTCACGTTCTCTTTCTTTTTGTTCTCGCTCATACTCTTGTTTCTCCCGCTCCAAGCGTTCGCTTTCTGCCGCTTGTTGCTCCTCCACCTCCCGCCTCTCCGCCTCCTCCTGTTCAGTGACTGGTTGCACCGGAGTTGCGTCCACCGTCCCTTGAGCAGGGGACACCGCTGACGTCGGATTCTGAGATTTGTTGATGACACCCAGGTACCAAAACATCAGATTACTGATCAACACCTGTTCATAAAGGGGCCTTCTCGGATTCGCCAGTTTGATGTGACTCAAGCGATATATTGCGCGTTCAACGTGGATCGGATACCTTGCATATGATCCCTGAAGGCCCGGCTGCGGAGAGGGAGACGTAGGTAACCCCTTTGACGACCTGGACGCGCCAAGGAGGGCAGCGGCAGTTTCGCGTCCCGACCCAGTAAACACACCGACCTGAGAAGACGAATCGTCCTGCTTCTTCTTGCTGCTAAACAACGAGCCAAAGAAACCGCCTTCCTTCTCCTTTTCTTTTTCGGCTCGCTGAGCCTCCTTTTCACGATCCCGTTCCGCTTTCGCAATCTTCTTTCCAACCTTGTCGCTGCTGCCCCATTTACCGAAGAGCCCTCTCCTGTCCTTTTCCCTCTTCGGTGCAAGACTCGTCGGCTTTTCCGTGGTAATATGCGTGTCGATTGTTGTCGGAGTTTCTTCCGTGGTTGGCACAAGCGTGGTGTCGGGCGAAGGCGTACAAGGGGTCTCTTCTATTGATGTAGCTAGACCGAGTCGCTGAGGCTGAGGATGATGTAGCTCCGGTTCTGGCGCAGGATGCATCGTCAGTGGTTCGGGGGCCACATTTGGCGAAGACGATTGTGGGTCATCCGCCGGAACGGTCAAGGAGAACAAAGGGGACTGAGGAGTCAAGAATGACTGTATAGATTGCGCGATCTCGCTCTCGGGGTCTTCCCTGGCATAGCCGTCATCTATCGATGTCTTTTCAGCATAGGAGTCGGACCGATGGGATGGATGTTCGTCGCTAGTGATGCTCTCGTTTGAGAAGGTGCGAGGGCGTCTGAAGTACTCAGAGCTATCGCCCTGCTCACCCACATGATCGTTTGAGGATATGTCACTCGACGTGCGTGTTTCGGTAACCTTGGCAGTAGGCCTGCGCCGGCGTGCTGAAAATGCACGCCCCTCCCCATCCGCAGACATGGATGCCTTGCGAATTTTGGTTCGTGCCGCACGACGGAGGATTTGGCCGGGTGGAGGAACAATGATCGGTGCATCAGCTTCATCCGGCATGAGCGGAATATCGTCTATTTTTCCGACGGCTGCATGAGATGCGGAAAGTTTTGAGCCAACACCGTCCTGGGTGCTAAATCACGACGCTTCACTGACCTGAAGGCGAGAGGTTGAGACTGAGACTTCGTCTGAGGGCTGTCCTGAACTTTGAAGGATCACTGTCTTTAGATGCCTCTTCTGAGAGCTCCTCGAGGCGTTGCAGATCACTTATAGTGAGCTGGAGGCCAGTGTGGGCCAAAACGGTGCGATTACGTCGAATTGGAACGATGGTTTCTTCTTCGACGTCATCATTTTCATTTTCAGGAGGCTTGTACTGCCTGCTGAGCATTGAGCGTTTGCGCCCGAGGGCGGAGGAAGAGGTGGTGGACGATCGACCCAGGGTGTTTGAGCCATCTGGTGGGGGGGTGCGAGCGTGTTCCTTGAGGAAAGCACGGAACTCGGCGGGAGCAATCTCAGGATGAAGGCGAGCGGGAACCCAGAAGAGATGGAAGGGATCATCAGAAGAGATGACACGCTCCTCGGAGCTGGAGCTGTCTTCATGAGAGCCGCTGCTTGAGTCGCCGTCGTTGAGCTGCTGTGTAGCAGATGAAGTAGACCAGTAGCTTGCGGTCGGGGAAGGCGGGGATGAAGAGTTTGGGAGATCAGGGTCAAGGATGAGGGCACCTGGACCACCTTGCGTTGATGACCTTCGTTTGATGTCGCGGAGGGCCTCGACTTCACGTTGGATCTCGAGCTGGGAAGGTTGCATGTGGTAATGAGGGAGGTGGGCGGGCGAAACGTGTGATGGGGGTGGAGAGGGATCGCTGCCGTTGTTGCAGCCGCCACGTCGTTGCGGTCGATGGCTTAGAACAGATGGAGCAGGGGAAGGTGGTCGAGCTGGGGCAAGGTAGATTGGCGAGCGGGTCCGAGTTCGGGCAGCAACTTGGCTTGGTCGATGCAATTTTTACAGCGCCTCTTCTCCCCTCACTCTCCCACTCGAGGACTCGTACAACTACCAACTACAGAACATCAGCCATTCCAGCCAAATCTGTCTTTCTGCCTCAACCGGACCATTTGTCCACTAATGCAGGCACATTATCTATGACGGCCTCGGCCGCTCTTCGCCCTGGGAATACGGCGGGTGTAGCTCTGAGCCGACGGGGCCGTCGGATGTCAGCGGCCATCAGATGGAAGATTCTGGCTGTTCAGTGCAGCTGCTTCACGGCGAAGTTCTTGGATAACGGCCTGGCGGACGGTCCCGGGCACATGAGCTGAGAGGAAAAGCACTGACAACTCTCCGAACGCACCGCAAGGGCCTCGGGGTTGACCCCACTCTCGATCATGCCTACGCACGTCGCGAGTGTCTCCTTGTCAAGTTGCGTATTCAACAACTGCGAGATGTCGAAGAGGGCTGTCGCTGTGAGTGCCCGACACTGCGCAAGACGTGTGTTGAGACATACTATCAAGTGTTTGTTGGGCTGCGGTGATACGATCAGAGTCCTTTGACGCCATCTTCAATAACCTGTCTGAAGTCACTGGGCCCAGACGGTAGATGTAGTATGGAGTCCGGCAAGACGTATGGCCGATTCTCCCACATCCTCCTAACCATTTACCGGATAAGGAAACCTATGGGAACATCAGGCTGCTCGTCTCTCTCGCAGACGATTCGCGGGCGTTCTTGGTTTGGTTCTGCATTTGGATTCGGCGCAGGTCTAATACACGCCCTAGGACGAGCTGGCTAAGGAGGATGGCCAGTGTTCGGGCAGTTGGAGCCAACTGCTCGCCGGAACGGACACGCGCCTGGGTAATACCGCCGGATCATCGGCCCGGTGACCCCCCCTCCCACTCGACGGGTTCAATTCGCCTCATTCAATACGCCATCCCTATCATCGAGTCCGACCACTCGGCGATTTATCACTACACGAATAGAGGCCTGTCGTCAGGACGCCCACGAAATCCTTTTCCGATCCTCCATCATGCATCACTGACAGAACCTTGACGTGGTGGTGCGGCACACCACTATGATAGATATTATCCACTTTAGTGGGGACCGAACGGCTAATAGACTCAGGTGGCATATATTCACGATGTTCCTGCAAGCGGGACGGATATCCAGCCCTCTAAGAAGCGGAACGTTTTGAGCTGTTGTTTTGGATCAAGGTTAAGCAGAAAGTCAGGGTACGGCAACGAGCCGATGTCTGCAGTCTTTTGATCATTCCTATCGCCTATCGTTTCTAGGTTGCATGAAACGCGCAGGCTCACCCATGGATACGTAGTATGGCCTTTCCGCTGCCGAGTTCATCAATGGCATTGGCATGATGTTCTTGACAGCCTGGAATATGCAGTAAGTAGCCGGCTCCATTTTGGCACAGCAGGATCCATGACTCCTGCGATAACAATCAGGTCAGTTTCTGGATGAGCTTGCGTTGATACAATCGTCGATGCTGCATGCAACCAACAAGTTCCAGGATCACTTCACGATGCACCTTCAGATGAACAGAAATGGCCTGCCAGCTCCTTGTTAGCGGTGCATATAGTTTATTCGGAGTCCTTAACTTCATGAAGACCAGCGCTATTCTCACCTGTAAGGCCTCGCCTCATATTTGTGGCTTCCAACAAGGTTCCTCGTTAGTGAATTGTCCCAGCAACAGGGATTTTGGCAGTTGGATGCAACTGTTTGTGCATCTAGGTGGATTATTTCCAGTAAGTATCACTATACCCGATAGTGCTGGTTTTACTAGTTCCATTCAGGCGAGACAACTTATTTCCCCGAATCGGGTAGGTATAATAGAAACCACCATTCAACTCCGTCCGTCCGCACCTTGCGTAACCAAACACACGAGACCGCGCGCTGGTCTTGAATTCTATGCCGTTCCTGCTTTCCCCCAACTGGATCCCCTGTCGGGCTCCCGCTGACAACGCAACTACACGATGAAGATGCATACGTCCTATAGAGCCAACAGGGCAAGGAAGTTCTATATGACAAGCTCATCTGACAGAACCCTTTGCTATGCAGGTAGAATGAATGGAAGATCCAATGAAGGCCACTAGGCTTGGCGAGGTGGTTAGCCCTTGAGCAGAGAAAAGGCTTAAACATCCCCGGGCACAACCGGGCAAAGCCCTCAATGGCAGTTGCCATCGGGAAGACCTTTAAGCACGGGTGATGATCCACTTGGCAAGGTTAACCTTCACGACTACTGAATATTGCTAGCCTAGTGGATTTCAGTTGCCGGCATCCTCCCTTCTCATCGAGCACAACAACTTGGCGATATAAGCTGGTGGTGGCAAAGCTATGTAATTCACGCTTTGTTGAGGGAGGGGAAGGCTCATTAGGATGGTAGAATGAGCCAGTGTGTATTGAATACGACAACGCTGAATATTGACAATGGTGTGGTATGTTCCGAGTCCACGAAAGGTCCAAGGGTAACGCCGCTGGAGGATAGGGCAGGGTCGGGGTGTTACTGCAGCTACTACTGGATCCACACCACCAATGTTAGCTCGAAGAGGGGCTGCCGATGTGTTTCATCAGGATGAATGTTCGGAGTGTAACCAACGAGGCTCACCAGCACCCTAGTCGCAGCTTCCATCGGGAGGACCATCTCTCCATCTTTCGTCCGCTGTCGTGCAATCAAACATCTCCTTTCCAAGTCTCTTGTTCACCTCATTGTGTCTCTCGCACAACCACCAGCTCAATCCTGCGCGTCCACCAACGTCCGGTGGATGACGTTTCATTTCCTCCCCTAAGTGCGTAGCGCAATGAGAGCAAGGGTACAGCACCGGTAAAGAGTGCAGTAAGTTCAACATGTTGGCGCGTTGGAAAGGTGTGGGCCGCTCAGGGTAGTAGGCGGCAGTTGCGTGCAGGAACGTCCAGGTTGCGCTCCCCAGTTGCTCGACGTCCGGAGGACAGTTTGCGGGACGCGCATCAGGACCGGATTCATTCTTGAGACCACTCCCAGATGCGAGGGCAGCCATCATCGCCGCTGTCGTTTTCTTCGTCGTGCCCGCTTGTGAGGGTGACACTCTCGGCTTCCAGTTCCGCCATGCCGTGCAGATTTTGCAAGGCTTGCCATCTGGACCGATGACCATTCCCGGGGGCAGCGGCGGATTTGAGGGGGTACTGGATGCCGAGCCCACACCATTCATTAGTAGTTCTGTCGTTATGAACGGGGAGGTATCGGAGGACTTGTCCGCACGTGACCGCTCGTAAATCATGATATCGTTTTCCTCCGAGGGCATCCAAGTTGTTCCTCCTCCCTTCTTCAGCAGGGTTTATTCGGGTGACCTTTGAGGTAATCGTATACTAATGCCAACTTTACTTTGTCGTTAAAAGACATATAACACCATGTCCCAAAGACCAATCTACACCTCGCTTAACGTTCCAACAGTCATCACTCACCCATCTGCAAGATGTCTTCAATGGTCGGACGATGGTCAGCTTTGTCTCGTCACAAAATCTGCTGTCCATATTTTGGTGCGCCTTTCTGGTTCGTCTGCAAAATCGGTCGCGTCAAGTGCATGTAGACACCAGACCATGGAATCAACCTTACCACACCCGCGGACATCAGATCTTCCATTCGCGCCGAGGAGAGCGATCGACCGCTTGGATGGTATCGAACAATGATCGAGACGATGCGAGCACAAACACACTCCTGGGCCAGCATAAACCAAAGTCGTACACTGCGTTTACCCCTGTCTTCCCACTCATTCGCTTCCAGGTTGGGGTTCTCTGAATTTGGGATCCCTCGATATCTCCGTCCGTGCTGTAACATGTTCCCCGAGCGGTTTGACGTCTCGCGGAAGGTAACGACCTCTTTTTGTGCGCATTCATCTTCTTCACGTTCAAGAGGTGTGTCATGGCGGTCTTGAACTCTAATATGGAGATCTCCCTATGGGCTTCCGGAAAAAATCATCTGAAAGGCGAATGGTTGAATGTAGGTTCATTCCGTCGGTGTAAGAACCCATGATTGATTTTCGCTAGATCCAAGACGTGACTGCGTACCTCTTGGGCATTCCGCGACAAGAGCATGATATTGATGAAATGACATGGATACTGGGGATCCAAGCCATGAGTAGGTCATGTTGTTCATCAAAATAGCCGTTGTTGACCGTTGATTCTTAGGTATTGCATGGTCAGGCCAGCCGCGTTGGGCTATCTATCCTGCCCCGTTGATGGACGCGTCAATTCTCGCACTGGGGACCCGGGCAGGATCAGTGAAAATATTGAGGTACCCGTCTATCCCACCATCCTGTTCGTAGTTAAATTTGCCTAGGTTCAATCGCGGCAATAACTCAGAGGGAGCGGTTTCCCTCATAGGGGAAGTGAAGCTCTGCGAAAATTGGATAACCAACATAGCCTGGTCCCCTTGGCTTTTACACAATGATGGGCAATGTATATTTACTATTTTTCTCTTCCGCGGAAAGATCATCGACCTTGATGCTCTGCAGGCCGGTGTTTACTGGCGTGTGCCACGGGAGACGGCGGAGTTCTCCTCGTAAATATCTCTCAGAAACATCGCCTACGAGGGGGCGATGGCTTTATCGCTACTTATGAATTAGATAGCGGTTTCGAACGGGAAACCGAGGTTGTTTGTTCTCCCGACAAACGCGCCGTCACTGCTCTCGAATGGGTCGCTGTGCCCGAAGCGAACGTAAGATTTGTCTTCTATATGCGAAATAATGATTCGATAACTATTTCCGTCCCCCCTAGCCGATTCTTGTGTATTCCAAACCTGGTGTGATTCATCTGTGGCATTGGCCCTCGTCACCTGCACATTGGCACGGTGGCCGTGTCCTTGCCATCCAGACGAAAAATTTATCCATTGGGTCCTCCCCATTTCCCTACGCCTCGGGTTTTTCCTACGTGAAGGAAAGGGATGTACTTCTCGTGGCGCTTTTTGATGGATCTCTTCATGCCATTCATAATATGTCAACCGAGCCATCTTGGGTTCCCACATCATCGGATGACCAACTCATATCAGAAGCACTTTCACAGGCGTCTCGTGCATTTTTTTCTCAGACAACTTCTGCAAACATAGACTACGTGGATGTGAACCGGATCAGTGGGCTGGTTTGTTATGACTCGCACTCCACTTTGACCTGGATCTATGAGTGTGTATTTCGCTGTCTTCCGTGCTGTGACTTATTTTTCACTCAAGGTCATTAAGGCCGTCCGATTTTAGCTACAAACATGAAGCAAGACACGAATGCGTGTTCCTCACCGCGCCGTTCTGGCCACTCGATTCTGATACCATTTTGAGGGCGGCGCAAGAAACACTGGTTCAGCTTGATTGCGGTAATTATGCCCTTGACTATCCTTCTTCAATTGATGTCGTATGCAGCAACCAGAAGCACCCCGCTGCATCAGCTTCGGCCCCTCCTCTTGCACCTATGCAGTACGGGCCGCTTTGCCGAAGTATGTCCTCGGTTGTTGGAAATGTTGGACCAAAGTCCGCAGGATGAGCTGCCTGTGGTGTGTGGACCATCGTCAGCTCAGGGTGTAGGGGTGGGTCTTCAGCGCCAGCTTCGAGAGAGCTTAGCTACCCACCTCTTTGGTTGGAACGGCCTCCTTTCCTTGCGGGTGAGATTATCGATCGCAGATATGTGTTGGGTGGGTGACGTCGTTACCCCCGATTGCTCACCTAATCATGGCCACTGCGGTCACAGAGACTGTGCAAGGATGAGGAGTTGCGCCTGAGTTGTGGACAGGTTGCCCACCGTCAGCTGACTAACATCTCTCACCGGCTCCTACGCATTTTAGTTCGACACTTCACAGCCATCGTCACAGTACTCACTCGTAAGTCTGTTCCTATTCTGAACCAAAAAAGATTGACTGCTTCATTTCGTATGTGATGGCGCAGCGTCTGATGTTCCGTTCGTCCTAAGAATGGTAGTCCAGTCGCGACTTGCGGGATCTCCAACGGATCTATCTCGCGAGGCTGAGGCATTGTCGAACAAGGTGAATGCGACCATTGCGATCGATCCGTCGATAGCTGGTTTGCACGAACTGTGCCCAGCCTGCCACACGGAAGTCCCATTGGAGGACATCACACGGGCGATGTGTCCAAGTGGCCATTCTTGGGGTGAGTGAAATAGGTTACCTCGTGTGCATAAAGGAACTTCCTTCTCAACGCGTTCACAGCTCGTTGCTCAGTGACTTCTTTCATTTTATCAACTTCGATGGTCAGGACGTGCATAGGTTGTAGCCGTAAAGCGCTTCTCCCTGTGTCTCAAAGCTCGGCTGAGGATGAAAGCTGGCTCCCTACCGCCGCGCGTAGTTGGGTTGTGAAGGAACTTTTAGAAGCTGTTCAGCGTTGTCTTTTCTGCGGCAACAGTTTCGTAGGCATCGTGTAAAGGGGGACTCCGGGGCTCTAAGGGGGCGATATCCCTTTTTTTCCGCATAAAATGAAAGCTGATGTGTATCGATCCACGTTTTTCCGCAACCACGATAATTTATCGGTCAGTATGTAATTAAAATCGTACGACCAAGCGAGCAGTGATGGCTATGACTCTCCAGAGGGTATAGTGGAAACGTCATCTCGCAGCTTTGCTCTCAGCCTTTGGAGTGCCTTGCCTAGCTGGTTCTCCCCCTTTCCATCAGGCCCTACGCCCCAGAACGCATCCTTGTCTGAATCCTTTAGATGGCCGCCGAGTGTGAGTTCTCACCCTGTGACATGGTCGAGTTTAATAAGATCGCTTACCTCGACAAGTTCAGCATCCCCCGTGGAGAGAAGCTCCTTTTTCAAGTGCTCGTTCTGCATGAACTTGTGCCAGAGCACCATGTCCATCTGTGGATTTGCGAATCAGTCGAGCCACTTAAACGCTGTTTGCATGCGTTCGAAGCGGAGAAGAGGGGAAGAGATGCACAAGGACACACCATCTCGACTCTGACGCGCAGCCAGTCCGGCCGGACCTCTGGGTTGAATCTGTGGGTCTCATCAAAGACGACGCGAGGACGGGGGGAGCACGTCCGGATATGTTCGGCCAGCTCAGGGCGATGATCAAGGAACTGTGGATGGCGAAGCGTAAGATCACCTGTACGTCATGGGTGCGTGCGCCGCGCCCACTCCCTGTGCGGGACAAGCTCGACGCCGCCTTGGGGCTTGCGTGACTGCCGCCAAGTGATGTGTTGGACTTCACACTCACCTTGAGTGACTGAAACAGGTGCTCGCTCGTGGGGTAGCGTTTTCCTTGGTACTCGACCGGGTCGGGGGAAAAGTTGGTGAATCCATAGTACGGATCGTGGGCATGGTAGAACAGAACGCGCTTGGGAGGCTGTACGCTAGGTTGATCCCGCTGATCCCGCTTCTGCGACTTCGCTGGCGAACCCCCTGGCGATGCAGAGTGTGGACGCGGGGGCGGGGGCGGGGGCGGTGGGGAAGACGACTTCGTGGCGCTCCCCCTGACGACTTCTAGAGCCGTCTGAACGACCCTGAGTCTGGCGTCGTCATCAGACACACAGCCTCGATCGTCTGCACCGAGTCCGACCTCGCCCAACGATTTCTTAACTGCGTCGATCCTGCGACGCGTCAGCGGCTCGTTGGACGTCACGCGCATCGTCTGGACGATGTCGACCGCGTACGTTTGGCTGTGACGCCGATGGCCAGCGGTATCAGGGGCTCGTTGGCCACTATTGGGGGGCGCCAGCTGGCGTTTTCGTAACGTAGAAGGCATTCTTGGGATAGGGACGGACGATCTGGTATGGACCTGGGTTGTGCTCGGATTTCGAGCGAATAAGTCGTGCGCAGCTAACGCGTAGGTTGGACCCAGGTACTGCTTTATAGGGAGCCGATGAACGACGGGACAGTGGATACGTCCATGTAACATGAACCTGCTCCACGTTGCAGTACCGCCCACTCAACGCACGACGCATCGCCGAACCACCCTAGTCGCCGTCGTCGCAGACTCTGATACACACACCCTCGTCCAGGCGGTGGTGCGACACCCACGTGGGGACACCCGTAGCAGGTATAGATAGCATGGGATTGCCCCCATAATGGAGACTTTCTTTCTGCGCTGAAGCCATCCAGCAGCGATGCACGCATCCAACCTCTGCCAGGTGAGTTCTGCCAACGCAAGCTCGCACGGTCCTTTCCGTCCCTCGCCATGACTGCAGCTCATGTCTTGACTTCGGACTATGGATAGGTTTGTGGCACAAAACCAAAGTATGTGGACCCAACAGGCGTTACCCACTCGTATTGTGGCAAGACCTGCGCGCGTACTGCCGTCGTGAAGGGACCAAACGCCAGCGCTCCAGCAGGCTGCACTATTAATGGGTGCAAGAAATCAGAAGACCCTTTATTCCATGGATTTTGTTCACATGAACACGCAAAGTATGGGTCTTAATAGCATGCTGAAGTCGTGTGAGCTCATCAAGTCTAGATTGGCCGTTGATTCCGGCGTTACGCCAGGATGTACTCGATGCCACGCCTTACCGCAGTACAATGGGCAAATGTGCAGCGGCTGCGCCAAGATGCCGCCAGATGAACTCCGAATGTGGAATATCAAACGCTCGGGCACGGTCTGGAGAGAATGTGGGTCTGATGTTCCCTCGATCGAGTCGATACTCATCGTTATCGTTCTGATCAGTCGAGCGAGAGTGGAAAGACAGATGGAAGACCGGGACAGTAGCAACGATCGACAAGTTGTTCGAATTATCATACCCATCTGATATCGTCGCCGACAAGGACACGTTCCGGTAAGCGTGAATGTCGGCTGCCGTTCCTATTTGCCGAACGTCAACCCGCAGACAGAGTCTGGAATCGAGTGGCGGGGTTCGGTTACTACGCACGTTTCACGCCTCCCAGTGCATTTGCGACATGGGTACGAAAGGCACGGTGTTATGTGACTGGCGTTCCTGTGGAATCTGTAATATTGTAAAGTCCGGCTTTGAACAAGTTGCGTTTGGGGCCCGTAGTAACAAGGGAAGGTTAGTGCAATGTATTATCGTCACCCAGCCACACTGTCCGACACTCAACCTTTTCCGCGCTTTTCAGATACGGAGATGGCCTCTATTCTTCCTCGGATCCCTCCGTGGCGGACCGTTTTGCTACCTCGTGCTTGAGTTCACCGTATAGAGTTATGATTGCCTGCGATGTCGTCCTACCACAGAATCCAAGCAGAAACAATTCGGTTTGTCATCTCCCACCAAGTAACCTCCGTTTTCTGATGGAACGGACAGATTCTGATGGGAAACATGGTTGTGGTGCGGGATTCAGGAACCATTACTCCGAGATTCATCGTCATGTACACTAAAGGCAGTTGAAGGGCCGAGCCTGGGCTGCCATCCCTTTGCACGATGCAGATACAGAGTTAGGGCCTGCTTCGTTCTGAGATCCGTGATCTATTTATCGTAAACCTGTGCATAGCTAGCAATCAGTATGAAGGCACCACATTTGGGTCAATTCCAATTACCCATTGATAACGAGTGACGATTGCCTCGTTGTGCACTGCCAGAGAATTAGGCCACGATACACGGAAGTCTCAACCCGAATCAACATCGAGGATGCAATGTGTCTGAACCCAACCTGCAGCACAAATGCAAATTGACGGAGCTTCTCAGCCACTATCGATCAAGAGATACGGATAGGACGGATAATTGCGTGGTGAGTGGTGAGTGGGTGGTGGGGCAGTCGAGCCGACATCGTTTATCCGGTCTTATCACGAAACCGAAACGGATCGATAGAGATATCGGAGCACCGACAGGATCATAAGCTCGTTCATTTGCATGTTTGTCGCACAACAAACCTTGGAGTCGCGCCACCAACGTGGCGAACACGAGGCGGTTACTTCCGTGTGCTCTGGTCCATTAAACGGAGAAGGCCAGCATCGTGGTCATTGGCCAGTGTAGTTCGCGATGGCTCCGGGTCTATGTGAGGTGCGCTTGACGTCCTTCACTCTAATAGCCCCCAAATCCAAGCACGTCTGTTCAGAACTGCCACAAGAGGCCGAAGTTCAGTACTCACACATTCTGCGGAAAGACATGTGCCGCACAAGCTGCGGCCAAGCCCGCGCGGTCGAAGCAACCACAGTCCCAGGCGAAGGCAGTTCGGGGAAACGCAGGTCGTCAGACGGGCGCGCCTGTTCCGCAAACGGCGATCCCACTGTGCAACGTGAGTCACAGCATTGTCGACGTCGATCAATCGTGATTAGCGCGACTCATTTTCGACGGGCGTCGATCTGTAGTACTGTGGCCAGAAGCCCAAGTTCAATAGCTTTGACTATTGTGGCAAATCATGCGCCGCACTTGCTGGCGCTGCGCAGGCTAAGCCACCCGTCCCCGCAACACAGGCTGTCCCGACAGCAAAACAGAAAGCGGCGCGCACCCCGAGCGCGCTTCCCAATAATGCACAGGTTACTGCACACGCGAAACCCCACAAGGGACACCGGACCAAAGCTCCTGTACACCAAGGTGACGATCCCGATAGCATTTGCGGAAGATTGAATTGACCCACCGGTCGAATACCAGACGATTCCACCACAGAAGAGGAAGAACCCGAAGAGGATGAAGAGGACGAAGATGGTGGCATTTCTACAGATCTAGATGCGTATCCATCGGACTCGGAGACCGAATCAGAGAATGAGCCAAGCGTGCCCGCAGTAGCTGTTTCTCAGCTAAGCACGAAAAATACATCAAAAGGTGGCAAACCTGGCAGCGGTGCAGCGAGAACTGCCCCTGGTACATGTGCAATTCCAGGGTGTGGCCAGCCATCTCATGTCAATAGAAACGGCGTGAAGACAATGTACTGTTCGGTAAGGCACCGAGAGTGAGTGCCAACATTTTGGCTCAACGACATGGATCACTCACGCGATTCTATAGAGAAGCGGTCAGACTGGGATTAGAAGCCGCTTGCATCATGTGCAAACGGTATCCACAAAGTGCCTCGGATTATTTCTGCTCGTCTGCGTGCAGGAACCAGTCCATGACGAAGACTTGATGCGGCTGTAGTGCCTCACTTGTGCTGTGTATTAGTAGAGATTAGGGTAATGTAGTTGCCACGCCGAACGATTCTATGAATCCGGCCGTCTGGTCAGGCAGTTCTAGCTAGAAGTTCGAGACCTAGTTAGTAGGCCCCCCTGCTAGCAGTGCCAGGCCAACTTCGACCACCAAAGCGGTCTTGCTTACATCATTCAAGAAAACTTGTCCTTCTCGACTCATCCGTCAAAACTGTCGTCGGTATCATCGTTTCCCTTTCACTTCGTGCCTTCCCCTACCACACGCTCGATGGGTCGTCTACGACGTTCACGGACTCACAAAGCACAGCGCGATATCCATCGGGCCTCTCGCACAAGGGTATGTGCTCTCTAGTCACCCATCAAATCCCTCCAATACGAACGGCTCGTCAGGCCCGCACAAAAGATCTTGATCAGATACAGCTGATCGACCTTGATCCGAAAGTAAGTTGTCCAATACAATGTCCGGCGCGGCCCGCGCGTCCTCTCCCCTGTTGTGCGGCGCGCATCAGACTCAGGTTCCCTACTCTCAGATTAACTGAGACCGAAGGGTGTTCCTCCCCGCTCTCCGATGATATGGTCGCTCCGTTGATGACGGTGGTCGTGCTCAATGTCTGGCATAGGCGAGCTGACCTCCTCTTTCCTCTGTGGCCCACCCCCACCCGTCGTTCTATCAATAGAACCGCACTGCCCTGGAGGCGCAGCCCCTCGATTTTGAGAAACCGGGTCTGGCCCAGCACTATTGTGTTGAGTGTGCCAAGTATGTTTTCCCCTTTTGTCTATCATGCCCTCTGACTGTACTTATCATTCCACATTCCAGGTACTACGAGACGGATAGCGCACTACGTTCGCATTGGAGGAGTAAAGTACACAAGAAACGCTGTCGTGCACTCAAGGAACCTGCATACACTATCGAGGAATCCGAACGCGCTGTTGGACTGGGCAGGGAGGGGAAGCGACCCTCGTCTACGGCCAGCACGTGGACGTCCTCCACTGCCTCCACTGTGGCTGCTGCGTAGTCTCCCATGCGTTTTGTGGCATGGAATCATTTTGTACGACGCACTGTTTTACGACACATGTATCATTTACTCGCCTTGGCTTGCTTCCATTACCCAGGGCATTTTCATTCCAGGCGATGGTCGCTGAGGACACGTTGAAAGGAGGGAATTATGGACCCTAGTTCCAACCCAGTGAGTGTCGCCCAGCCTGATGGCGGTGCGAGTTCTTCGACAGCGTGCAAGGAAAGATCTACCATTTTGCAAGCTATCGTAAGTTACCAGTAGTCGAGTGTGCATTACCATACATTAACCGTTTCCATACCAGTAGTCATGACAAGCATATCTGCGAGTCAGCGCCATAAGTTAAGGGAGAAAGAAAAAAGAAAACCAAAGCAACCGTTCCTTAGCACCAATAAAAAGAACACTAGTTCCCAACTCAGCAAAGCAGGAAGTAATAAAGTGAAAGAGTGGTGAGACGAGAATTTTAACCGCCAGAGTGAACAGAATAACTCGTTGTCCTATCGCCCTCGGTATGTCTTTCCAAGTACGATCCGTCGTCGTCCAGCGGCGCCGTCGAGTATATACGCACCGTACCGTCGTGACTTCCCGTTGCAAGCATCATAGGATCGTCCGTTGCGTAATTCCATCCTATACATGTGAGGTCCCCGACTCCGGCTCCGGGTGGATTTTGAGGGCGTATGCAATGCAAAAGAGCTGCTGTCTCTCGGTCCCAGATATGTATGTCACCAGCTAAGATGATCAACGGTCAAAGACAAGCGAGCGTAAGAACGCAGAGGATGCCAACCTTTCCCAGCACAAAGAACAAACTGATCATCCTTACCACCGAAATGACATGGACCTGCAATGTCCACGGGGCCTTTGAGAGCGAATGTGTGTTTCATGATCAACCGAGATGTCTGCGCGTACTCGTGGCGATCCCTATCTCGTACGATTTCGAGTTTCCATAATTGGGGAGCAGCCTACGAGGAAGTGGAGTCAATGTACGGGCCCATCCACTCCACGAACACGTACCTTCTCAGGTGACAATAGAACAGCCGGTATTTTCCTTGCCATAGCGATGTCACGGACATCGTTGGCAAACGGCGTTTGGCTTTGGAGATATGAACATCATATAATCAACACGTAAGCCGTATCACCCACCTTTCCCTGGTCCTCGTCTGCATATTATATACTGGCGGATTCCACGATTAGCCGTGAAAGATCCAAAGCACCGATGTAATACTCGCCAATAATACGCTTCTCAACTCTGGTGTGACGGCTGGGTTGTGGACCTGAAGGGGATGTTATCGAAGGGCCCACCCCAACCAATCGGGAACAGTCCGGCGTCACTGCCACGTTGGTCAAGCGGACTGGCCCGAGGTGATAAGTATCTAAAACTTTTCCGTGGAGATCCTGAGAACACATTGAGCGACAATACGTTAACAAAAACGCATGGTTTCGCTAAAACGAAGATACACACCAGTTTCACAACGTCACTGCCCTCGACGGATAGAAAGGCTATTCATGACTGTTAATGCCGGGAGATATTCCATGAGTGGACGTCGTACCATCCCCTGTGGGAAGCCATATGACAGACTGAACCGTGTTTTGGCGATCTATCGTTTTTTTACACACACCATTCTATTGGATTTGTCAAATCTTCTGTTAATCGAGGGGGGTATGATCTCACTTCCGACCACACCTTCACCGCGCGTGTGAGTCGAGTGAGGAGTATTCCACCATTCGGAGACCTCATTGAAGCACTGAGCCTGACAGCAACATGGGGAAAAAAGCGAAACCTTACCAGGCGACTTGACCAATGAATCCTCGAACGTGCACTAATATGCGGTGCGTGGTAAGACTTTCCTGAGCGTTAGATCAGCCATGAGGTGAGGACCTCTTATTGGAATACTCACGCCTACACGGAATATGACCGATGTCCTGTCCCAACTGGTTGTGTTGTTAGACCACTGTGAACTAAATACGAGCATAACTCATACCTCGAAGTCGCCAGGTACCGTCCATTCGGAGAGAACTGGAGGTGTCGAACGAGTGCTTGGTGAGCGGCCAGCTCCTGTGATGTATCCAGTGCCTTCAAGGTGTCAATAGCACTCGTCACCCGTCCCGCACGTAATGCAATCCCAGGATCCGGGAATCGACCAGGCGACATCGCCACGGCTGCAGATACGGGAGCTAAAGGGGTATCGAACGAAGAATTTCTGCGCGGAGACATTGGTCGGGTGGTGGCCTGGAGCATGATTACAGAGCGAATCGCGTTCACAAACCGCTGTCGAGCATCAGAACGACGTGTTTCTGTAGTCTCATCTGATCGTCCTTCGGAACTGGACGCTGGATTATCGGTGGTGCCCGAGCAAACTGAGCGGGCAGCCTCATGTTTAGGTAGGAATGCAGCAGGTTCCTGATGATATACCGGCGGTCGAAGAGGAGCACGGGTGCGAGTGCGAGGCTGAGCGGGTTCCACGATTGGTAGTAACTCCTTAGGTTGTTTGGGCTTGTAAACCCAACTCGTGAGATACCTCAAGTGCCCTCGCGCAGCAGCAATACGCAGACTGCACCAGCGCAAAGAGATCCGACTAGCTCGCGCAATACGTGTACTTGCCAGACGGTCGGCTGCTTCCGAAATCACCTCCTCGAGCCACTTTTGTCCTTTGTGTTGGACAAATATCCATCGTTCTGATACGAACCAGGCAGAGACGGCAAGAAGACCAAACGATGTAACAGCCTATCATCAGAAGTAAGATATATAGGAAGGGGAAACAGTCGGACGGGGAGACTTGCCGTTAGAACGGTAATTACCGTCGAGGTTACGGGTCCCTGATGGAAACACCTAAATGTATGTACGACGACAGTAAATCAGGTCGCGTACCTGTCCAGATGAATATGTGAAAAGCATGAGCCCGGCAGAGAAGCAGGCGACGGACATCACCAGGAAGACCAGTGGAGAGCGTTTGATCCAAATGAGCACCCACCACGGAACCCTATGCCCAGGGGAGCGGCTCGATGATGTCAATTGGATGGTGCTCAGAAGCCACGAGAAGAACCTACTACATAGCCTGCTTCCAAGTTAATCCAAGGAGACTGTTCACTGCAGCCGCAATGCTGAACACCAACGATGAAAACCAGAAAGCATTCACGGAATCCGACAATACATTGCCAGTGGACTGATATGAAAACTGTAACGTAGTTGCGGTGACCGCTGAAAAGAATGTTGCCACAGTCGACAGATTCAATAGATTTGACGCTGCATGCTGCTGATGGAACCTGATCGTTGGGACACCTGTATAGTATATCAGCGCACCGCTTTCCCAGGACGCCTCCACACTCACCGATCTCAATGAACATGGACAACGTCCCCGTAATGTTGTCGATGTGATCGCCGATCTCCGTAGTGAGGTCGTGCACGTAGCGCTGCACGGCGGGTGAGCGGAACTGGGCTGAATAAGGAAATCATGTCAGTTTCAACGCGTAGGGGGGAAGAGCATATGCCATCGCTGACTGACTCTTGTATTCAGTCAAACATGACGCCCAATACTAGCCATAGATGTTAAAGCTACGCGATAAACTCAACGAAACTCGACATACTTTCAAGTCGCCCTCGAAGCTTCGCATGGACTGATTGACAGCTTCATCGGTGAACTCCGGGAACTCGTTAAGGCAGTTTAGGAAGGTCACAACATCCTTTGCAAAACTTTCAAACTGGTTCGGGAGTGTATCAGGTTCCAAATTGTCCTCGAGCACCAGTTTAACGACTGGAGCATGTTGGCCACGCCAAGGCCCTCGTCGCTGTCGGCGCATGAAATTTGGATTAGGAAGAGCCTCACGCGGCTGCCGTGCAATTTTGCGAGGATATAAGTTCGCAGCGTTTTCTCGAAACAAAAATAAAATTTTTGTCAATCGCTCGCGTAGTTTGAACGCGGAGGAGAGAATCCCAACCGAGCTCCCCAGCTGGCGAGCAGCATTCGCGAAACCGCGCAGCTGACTATGGATAAGGGCCAGAAGGCAGAAAAAGACGTGTCACGGACTTCTTTGTCGAGATTCTCAATCCGCCTAGTAGAGATTAAGTCGGTGTCATTGCAGGCGACTAAGGAGCTTACTTTTCGAATTTCAGAAACTGCTCCGCACCTGCATTCGATAATTTTTCGTCGAGAGAGATCGCTATAAAGGACGCATCAGGTACGTCGTTCACCCCAGATACCACTGACTCACGAAGGTCCTCCTCTGCAGTCGGAGGCGAGGTGACATCTGGAGGGATTAGGTTAAGACACAAAGACAGTAATGATGAGGAAGAGAACGAACCGGCTTCAAATGCGTTGTCGTTGCTCAGCTCGGACAACATGTCTATCAAGCTGAGTATCGTTTGCTTCCGCTTCAAAGGATCGTGAGACTCCATCCGGGCATAGGGACTGTGAATGTTCGGGCTCCCCTCAGGAAAGCCCCGAGCGACAGGTGGGTTGCCTATCGGCTGCGCTTGGGCCCCTCTAGGGCGAGAGTGAGACCGAGGCATGCTTTCGACCGTACCTCGCAGCATGAGAATCGCTCGAGAGAGATCAGAGGGAGCGAGCCCGGGGCAGTTCTGCGGGAGTACAGAAAGGGTCGCGCAAAGGATGGAGCTATTATAAGGTGGGAATCAAGAGAGGTGAACGAAAAAGTTGCCCGACTTTGAAATGCAAACAGAGCTTCGAGTGTTCTGGCCATGCTCCTAGCGCAGCTTTCAAAAACGCGAGATTCATTCTTCCGCTTTCACTCGTTCGGCACATGCTTAGCGTTACGAGAAGTAATCGGGGCACTCAGCGAACTGAGCCAGCGCGTAATTGCCTTGAGGACGCATGGCAAGATGAGCGACCCTGAGTCCAGGCTGACTTTGGAAAGCACGTACTCACCAAGGTTAATTAAAAACCTATCTCTGTCAAGGACACTCCACGCTGGTCTGCGGAATACATAAGGACGAGCATAGGGGGGCATGGTATTCTCGTCGAGAGATAACCAAATTGGTGTCAACGTAAAAGTGAAGTGACCGCTATGGCACGGATCTGACGTGCTGATACAACGTGTTCAGAAGCGCGTGAAATCACGAGAGTGGTCATGATAGACTGCCATCGGCTTCGCGATCAAAACCAGCAAAAAATCCCGATTTCTGGAGACGCGGTGCAGTGCCATTCGGGCACGACGGCGCCTGCTAAAAGCCTGACGGGGACGTGCAAACGTGGCGGAGGAAGACGACATGGGATCGAGAGCGGAGGATAAGAGGAGCTGCGGGTAAGGCTCGTGAGTAAGCTGATCGCGCTGACGAGACACGCTTATGCACTGAAAGATACGACTGATCGCAGGGGAGGACACGGCGGACCGGAGAGGTAGACGAAGCGGTGCAGGGAGGACTTCTCAGACCGCAGCCCTGAGAAGTCCTTCTGGACCTTTACTCGTGGAGGAGGAAGATAACGGCTGGAAGGAAGCTGGCAGGGACTCGCTAGTGAAACTGAACGAGACTGGCTGGCTGGCTGGGCTGCCACGGCGGTGTCCCATGGCATGGCCTGGGCAAGAGATGAAATGAACGCCCGTTTCGGTCCATAGTAACGTGGAGGCGGGTAGTAAACCTAATGATTACAGTTTAACAGGTTGTCTGCCGGCGAGTCCAACAAGGTACATAGGAAATTTCATACACAAGTCGATTACTAGGCAAGTCGAGCTCGGCGACGTTGAACCAGCTCGACTGGACCATGCGTATCCTATCCTGGAACATTGTGGGTCTTCACTAGACGCTCGAATTCTGCTCTTACCACCGCGGTCTTGTCGCAGAACGGCATTCGGACCCTTCCCCAATACCATCCGTGCGTGTCTGCCTCCATCTCGCCTACCACTGTATCTCAGGTCTGTCCAGATGGAACTCATTCAAGTCCCTTCACGAAATCCTTCTCCACCTGCAAGCAGATATAATATGCTTTCAAGGTCTGTCACTTAATTCCCTTTCATCTCTCGGCTTCGCTGTCTCCGTCGCAAGAAGAGTGGAACCATGGCTCATCCCACTTCACCATCCTAGAAATGAAAGCTTCACGGACCAGCCTTGACAGAAACCTCGCTACTCCCGACCCATTTCATGCCTTTTTTTCATTCCCCTCCAGCAAAGGTGGTTACAGTGGCGTCGCGGTGTACACAGATGCTCGGACAGCCATACCACTCAAAGCAGAAGAGGGCCTCTCAGGGACCGTCCAACCAAAAGTACCGCTTACAGTGGACGAGCGCATATCACGTTCATATCCCTCTGCGCACGAAATGGAACTGATGCCATATGGCCACCCCAACACACCTTCCGATCTCGTTGTGCTTGATGCGGAAGGCCGAGCCCTTGTTCTCGATTTTGGTCTTTTCGTCCTTATCAACGTCTATTGCCCTAACGAAACATCTGATGCCCGTCTTTTTTTCAAGATGAACTACCACTTTCTGCTTCAAGAACGCGTCGATAAACTTATCAGCGAAGGACGCGAGGTTGTCGTAGTTGGTGACATAAATATTTGCGCAACTCCGCTCGACCATTGTGACGGCCATCTCGCCAGTAACGCGGCGACGTTTTACGATCACCCCGCGCGAGCTTGGTTCCACAACTGGCTTACTCCAAACGGATGCATGGCTGACGTGGTGCGGTCATTTTGGCCAGGCAGAAAAGGAATGTACACATGTAAGACGCGTGTTTTTACTCCTTAACCTTGCTTATCTATCTCCTTTTTCCGATCCAAATTCTTTCCACATAACAACGCAGGTTGGAACACCAAGATTTCGGCGCGGGAGACGAATTATGGGACTCGCGTAGATTACATTCTCGTCACTCGCGGTATACTGCCCTGGATTAAACATGGCGACATACAGCCTTTTCTTAAAGGCTCCGACCACTGTCCCGTCTACATCGATCTTCATGACGAGATTGTCACCTCGACTGGCCAAAAGTTGCGTCTTCGTGAAGTAATGTGCGTGGACGGAGAACAAACCGAGCCCCCTCGGCTCGCGGCGCGACGCTGGGACGAGTTCTCTGGCAAGCAGACGTTATTATCCTCGTTTTTCGCCAAGGCAGGAAAGATGACAGCAGCACCAGCAACAGGAAGCGACACGACCCACGATTCGCAACCGCCGGGATCGCCGTCTCCGTCCTCACCGCAAGCATCGACTATCTTATCCAGTGACGCAGCACCCCAATTTCGCGATGCTGTGCCCCCGGATATCACTCGCCATCAGGATCCAGACTTTATCATTACCTCTGACTCTCTTCCATTCTTAACGACCACGACGAGGAGCGGACCTACTCCCCAGTCGCCAACCCCCACGCCTTCGCCCTCGGAGAGTGGTGGCGACCCCGAAGTGGAACGTGTTGCACCCCTGAAACGCAGGGCGACGGATCCGCCAACGGCAGCTGCGTCGAAACAAAGCAAGAAGCAGAGGAAGGGCAAAGGCAAGGTCCTAGCTTTAGACGCGGAATCTGGATCTGGGCAACGCACGCTCGCCGCGTTCTTTGCTCCCCCGTCCTCTCAATTACTACCTCGGTCCATATCTCAGCGGCAGCCCCCATCGGCATTACAACCAGAATGGAATATATCTGAGCATCCGCCCCTGCTCTCCTCGGACGGCGATCTTGCCACGGACTATCAGCTCGCGCTCCACCTCGCCTCGCAGGAAGCGGACCCGCTATCACTGATATCTTCCACTGGGAACGGATCATCCTCCAACAGCAAAGCAGCCTGGTCCCGACTCATGGCTCCGATCCAGCCTCCAAAATGCACAATCCACGGCGAACTGGCCAAGGAGTATACTGTAAACAAGCCAGGCCCAAACAAGGGCAAGACGTTTTTCATCTGTTCCCGGTACGTTACCCGCCCTCCTCGGGAATTCAATCGCATTATCGTCTAACACTAAATTTCATTTGTTCTCGGGTCTCCGTTCCGGTCGCCTAAACGACGAACGTGTAGCCCAGTTGGACCTGGTTATGACAAGGGTAAAGGGGTGCGGCCTCGCGAGGAGGTGGACCACAGATATCGCTGCAATTTCTTCAAGTGGTCTTCCACTGTCAGAAGTGAAGTTCTCAAGGAAAAAGGGCGGGATAATGGTGTCGGACCGACCATAACGCTTACATGATCGCGCCTCCATCGTTCGTCATCGCACGGCATATCCTTGCATTCGTGTAACATAATACAGCCGCTACACGAGACATGCATCTTTCCGAGCCCTGAGCCGGAGGTCGTCGGATACTATGATTGCAAATGGGCGCAGCCCTCCAGCACGAGGAGAGATAGCAATCAAACAATACCAAATGTGGCATACCGAATCATGGCTGTGGCTATTTCAGCTCGCACCGCGGACCTGCTTCTTGGCCGGGCCAACGGTGGTATTGTTGACCTGCAGATGAGTGTGGAGTGAGAAGCGCATAAGGTGTGCATGGCGTGATTCACTCTTACCTTTGTCGCGAAGCGCAGCGATGTCAACGACTCGTTCAGGTGTGCCGCAAGTGGGGAGAGGTTCAAGATCATCTTTGCAAACACCGGTCATGAACAACACAGCATTTGGGCACCAATGTCGACAGACAACGACATACCAGCGTTTTCGAGTGGCCGCTCAATGAATGTTGCAAAAGGTAAGTGAGCTGCCCAGGGTAAAATCGGAGAGGAAGAGGCACAGTAGCACAGGTTAGCGAAGATCCCCACACGATCACCAAATAAGAGAGGAAGTTGCGGGAAGGCATGAATGGATGATCGACCCACCTTCGAATTCCTGTACGGAATATGTTTCTCTCCTTTCTCCCCCTTCTCACCCAACGCGGCGATGACGTCCCCTAGGGCACTCAAGCTGCGGTTGATGTTCTGAGTCTCCTTCAAACGTTCCTTGTCTCCAGCAGCGCCACTTGAGTTTAAGCGTTCACTTCCTGCCAGATCGACAAGATTGAGACTTCCTTCGCATCGTTCCCTCGTGTGTTTATTACACCCAAAAATTCGGAGAGTAAAGACCGAATGTGACCGCGACGAACGTTCGTTCATAAGCGTCGCCGCCACCGTGCGCCGGGAATTCGCTAGTCGCAGGAGTGCAGAGACTTCATGGGGGGTGCGCAGAGGCACTACGTTGACGTCAGTCACTCGTGTACTCACGCTTGTCGCGGTCTTCTCGTGTTTAATATCGTGTTTCTTCTTGTCAAACTCGCCTTTTCCGAGCAGGTCGTTGATTGTCTCGTTATACTGTGCGACTTTCCGGTCAGCAACAATCGAGCAGTGAGGAGGGAAATCTTCACAATTTCTAAGAACTGTCCCTCCATACTATACTCCCAGCCTTTGTTTCTCAGCGCGTCCGCGGCTCTAAATACTTCATTGACCGCGCGGGGTATCATTCCCACTGTAGCTTCCGTCTACAGAAGTGTTCAGCGGGTGCGTGTATGGGCCGGAATTAACTTACGGAACCGCCTTCCATGGTGAAGGATTTGCCAGAACCTGTTTGGCCATATGCGAAGATACAAACGTTATATCCATCTACGCAACTCTGCGCGAGGAGTGAGATCTCCTCGAAGACGTCGCCTTGCGTAGAATTAGGTTCGAACACCTGGGTAACTATGAATAATGTATAATGAATAGAGATGAAGTCTTTACACGATCAAATGAGAACGCATAGACCTCCTTTCGTTCCTGACCCATTGCGTTCGAGCTTGAGGAAGTGAGAACAATTTCCTTGTGGTCTCTTCCGTCAGGAAATGCGATATCTGCTGCGAGAGCCTTTGCTCGATCCTCTGGATTTGTACTACCATTCGAAGGCCGCGTGCCACCGGTCGGTAAAGAAGAAGGCTCGTGAGGCAGGACAGGCCGGACGCGACAAAAAACGCGAATATTCCCCTTGAGCTCTTGGACCATATTGTGCAGTCTCCGGCGAACCATCTCTGACTCCCTCGCTTCTTGTTCGAGGAAAATTATCCGCCTGAGGGCAGACTCATGGTCCAAATCTTGCTGCGAGGCGGTGGATGTCACAGTGTTAAGCTGTGCTTGCAATGTGTTCTTTTCTGTCTGAAGCGCGTTCATTTGTGCGTTAAGTGTCATCTGCGCTGCTGACTGGTTGGAGATCATTGATTTGAGTGACGTGACGCTCGCTTGCTCTTTGTCAAGGGCCTCCTTTGCAAGTCGGAGGTCCTCCGAGAGCTGCCTGATTTCGTTCGCACGTTTCTGGAGCTGCGTTTCAAACTCCAACATTTCCTTTGCATGCTTGAGGCGAAGTTTCTCGAGTTCTTCAGAAGAATCGACTAGCCTACGACGCCTGTCTAGTTCTGCCTCCTTGAAAGATGCAAGCTCACGGGAGAGTGTGCGGTTGTCTGCTTGGATCTCTGCCGCTTTGGCTCGCTCAGCATCCATTTGCTGAGCGATACGGAGGGCATTTGAAACCTGGATGCCCTCCTTTAATGTGACTTGATTCTGGAGATCTCGGAGGGTGTCCGTGGTGCGCATGGTACTGGAGGCGGCGCGTCGCGTGGACCTGCCAGCTGCTGAGGGGGGCTTGGGGGGCGCACTGGTGGCACGGGTAGTGCGGCGCGGTGCAGTGAGTTTTGGAGGGTCTGGCTTCGTGAGCCTGGGGCGTTTGCCCCGCGAGGTAGGTTGAGGATGGGAACTTGCATCGGTGCCTATGGCAGGGACTTTCCTGGGATGGTTGAGTACCTCCTCGTCGAGATCCTCGTCATCGATGGGCGGCATCTTGCGTTTGCTCATTCTCGGCGCCGGCGTCGATGTATAAACGGGCTGTGGTTCTGGCCAGGATCCAAGCGACATCAGCACGACGCGAAATTGAAGGCGACCAACCCATGACGCGCCAGGTCACGTGAACACGCACTACTGGATACTGACTCTAACGAGTCAACTTTAGACACTCGCAAGTGGATGATGGCGACGGTCAGCAGACGCGCTCCTCGTTCCTTGCTGCAAATTAGACCAGCCCAAGTGAGGACATATGCGTCCTTGTCTGGTTTCAAGCGCAAGACTGGCGGTGAAGGGGTATCAGATATTCCCGGCGAACAGCCGACAGCCAGGCGGAGGAGAGACACGGTGCGTCCCTCGTCCCACCGTTCTATCGTCTCCTGACAGTCGTTTTGTAGGCCTTTCTTCCAATGCCAACTTCGCAGTTGACCCACCCCCTTTTTCAGCCAGACCATCTTGATCGTCTCACACTCCAGCCCTTTCATCCAGTAAGAAAACCACTCGCTTCATCCCCTTCTCATGTCTCCGCCTTCTTTTTATTTTTTCCTGCATGCGCATGCTCATGTGCTTCTTGGTTTCTCATCATGCTAGGAAACAATCACACCCGCAGTCGTCTCTCAAGCACTCAAGTTCCCTCACAATGATAAGGATCCCTTCCGGATATTCGGTCTTCCACGGAATCTATTAGTCGAGGTCAGTTAACATACCTACTCGTCTGCTGAAGGCAATAATCGTCCAATTATTGCCCTTCCAGTTCCGAATTCTTTCTGCCCCGTGTTCTGTAGTGCGCAACGTTACCATAGATGTCGTAAATAGACTGGACGTTGCCAGCGAGGCATCGAGTGCCAACCATCGACTTGTTTTCAGTATGTGAAAGAATCCGTTACTATAAATCGCCTGACATTTCATTAGCCGGTGCTACGGGGTGTGGGAAGAGCGTCTTGTTGCTTCAGGCATTGCAATACTGCCATACGCGCGACTGGATCATTTTCTATT
Source organism: Pulveroboletus ravenelii (assembly GCA_038090235.1). NCBI lineage: Eukaryota > Fungi > Basidiomycota > Agaricomycetes > Boletales > Boletaceae > Pulveroboletus > Pulveroboletus ravenelii. The sequence continues at coordinate 28,581 of JBBPMH010000111.1, forward strand.
TCCCCCGGGGTGTGTCATTTCTGCCGACCGAGATAAATCGTTCCTACTCATCCTTCTACAGCTATAAATCTCGTGAATTCTACAACGACGTATGCCTACGACTCCCGTACACGCTTGTATCAACAAGCCGTTTTTGCGTTCCAAACTCTACAACGCCTTTTGACCGTAAACAGCTACCGGCTAGACCAGCTGAAAACGACGGTGGACGTTGAACTAGAGCGCAGAGCGACAATCCCAGCCGGGACCGTGCTTTCCGACCTTGTGAGAGCAGGTATCAAGGAACGAGCCTTGGCGCCAACTATTTTACCGGCTTTGATGGAGGAGCTACAGAAGCAAACCGAGTAAGACATTTACTTGCATGTGCATCCCCTGGTCTAATTGGTTCTCGCATCTTTGACAGATTCCCTGTCCTGATGGCTATCGATGACTTCCAGGCGATTTACTGCAAGTCCAAATACCGGGATCCTCAATTTTCCGCCATCAAATCATACCATCTCTCCATGCCACGTCTCCTTCTTGAATTCGCAAGTGGAAAACGCCAATTCGTACGTTTTCAGGCTCTCTTCATTCTCTTAGTGTGGATGTCGTTGATATTCGTGAAGGCGCGCGGCGCGGTTCTCGGAGCCCTCTCAACGACAAACACCGAGTTCCAACTGCCCCTCGAACTTGCCGAAGCGCTCGGTATTCCCGCTGTTTCGCACAGTGGTCCCTACATAAAGCACTCGTCCACCTTGCAGAGTTATACTCAAGGTCTGGAATGCATGGCTGTCCCCGACGCTTTGGCCGTCCAAGAAGCGATGGCAATATTTGACTTGTGGAGTAAGGACGGTGCGACTCCTTTTGGTACGTCCTCGCTATCCTTTCGAATGGGTGAACGAAATTTATGATGCTGATGCGCGCGCGTGTAGCACCAACCGACGAATTGTTCTTGTCGAAGTACAGTGAGTCATGTGGAAATGCGAGGGATTTCGTATGGAAAGGACTCTTGGAGTCATTGTCGACGTGAATGCGACTTGTTGGACAGGATACTTTGTCAGTTGCCGCGGAGAAGGGTGTATATCCGCTTTTCGTCTCTAGTCCTGCGAAGACTAATGACAGCAGAGCCGACTGATGTCTATAAGTGAAGTCACGTACTCGTCATATCTGCTAACTGGAAACCACACTGTCGTTGTGTCAAGGGCCTCTTTACTTGGTTTGAAGATTGGATTACTTATCGGGTTGTACGCAGGTTCAGATGACCAAACAAAGTCCCTTTCAACACCACAAAGGTTCTAATGAATCATTGACAATGCCAGGACCCTAGGCAGGCATACGGAACGCCATTCCCAGACTCGAATCCTCGAAAAATTTAAATGAGTGAGTCTGATTGTGACCCACCAGCGAGTTACAACCCCGCTATCTCCTCAGTGATGCGCATGTCTGCGTGCGCCCGGGTTCCATTACAACACTGCGAGCTAGTGGCAGTCGAGGATCGCATGTCACGAAGCGAGGTTGACGCCGTGCCCGCGCGAGTTTATTCGTGCGCCCGGTTGTAGGCCTCAGGCTGTTGTCGGGCGGTCACATCCTAGCTCCAGAAGGGGACATGTCTCTCTAGCGGCCTCATTTGTGGGGAACTGTGCAAACACTTTCACGGTGCATGGTAGAAGAGGACCGCTAGAATGTGAACATCGAACTCCCTGTGTCAGACGAGGGCTAGTTTCTGCTGAGAAACCGTCGATAATGCCGGCGGCGGATGAGTACTGAGTTTTCGCTGTTCCCGTCTGTTGTATGCATCGAGGCTTAATTTCATGGGTATCACGGATAGCTTCCGCTTTCCAGGACATCTTGGTGGGAGCGATCAGGGTTTGGAACGGAGCGATGCGACCAAGAAATCTTCATCTCCGACAACTTGCCAACGGCATTGAAAAAGCCCCAATGAATGACTGACAATATCGCCCACAAAGCGCGCTGGACTCCACCCGAGTCGGAGGCGCATTCATGTTCCACAGAGATGGGCACTCCGACCCCAGACTGCGTCTCTGCCGTATCCCCAGTCCAGTGGATGCACGCGTTCGCCTACACCCCGGATTCCACTCGTGCTCGAAAACACGGCTACCGACATCCCGAACTAGCAACAGCAGAGTTGGAGGATCGCGTTCCTCAAAGCGAAGACGACGTTTTGCCCACACAGTTTTCCGTTGTCGGTCGTGCTTTGCTGCCGGGTCATGACCCGGTGCAGCCGCCTGGAGATAGCTTGGACGCTTACGACCTTTCTGATTCTTCGTTCACTGATAGGGATAAGGAGGTTCTATCGCCATCCACCATCCCAGACGGTCCCACCAAGTGGCCGACAAGGAAGACACGATCGCGAACCCGGTTCACGATGGGAGGGAGCGGACGAAGCCAGGATCTTCCTCTGTCTCATGCGGTTGCCATCTCGACTCGTCCCTGGTCCCACCGTGTCGTGCTGGATGCGGCGGAGATTGTCAGCCAGAAGAGGTCACCGGGCCGTATGACCCAACCGAGGGCAGCTCGCGCTGGGTGTCCTATTGAAAATGCTCGCAAGGAGGCACCCTCATGTTATCCCTCTCCCCCCGTCAGTCGCACGGACAGGGACGTCGCAGTGCATGACGGTCACTCCAGCTCTCACATTTCGCACTCTGTTATCGTGTCGGATGAAGGACGCGCGAGTGGGGAACCGGCATTGCCGTTGAAGGTGTCCAAGTATTTCGTGCGCGCGTCCGACCCTGCGACGAGCTCCGTACCGAACCATCTCCGAGCTCTCACTCCACCCAGGTCTCCGATGCTTGACCTCGCGGCATACATTGAATCCTCAGATATGAAGTACTCTTGGTTGGGTGTCTCGTCTGGCGAAGCAATGGAGAGCACTGTAGAAGGGTCAAGCGTCCCGTTATGGTACAACGATCCCGGACTGCTCGAGGACCTCATGATCATGTTGAGACGACTGAAACCGATCCTTGTGCAGGGTGAGTGGTTTTACTATACTGTTGAACAGATTCCCCTGTGCATACGGGTCAACAGAGAGTGTGCGAGGCGATCCGTGGAAAGTGCTCATCGCTGTCCGACTACTCAACGTGACGACTGGGAAAGCGGCCATTCCCGTGTTTTGCAAGATTATATCGCGCTGGCCGACGCCGCAAGATCTCGTGCGTGGTGGGTTGTGCAATCATGTTTTCTCGATTTATCAAGGTTGATGTCGATCTCTCAGCCCCGCAGGACGAGCTCGTCGAATTGCTGAGACCGCTCGGACTGTACAATAAACGAGCGAGTTGGCTCAAAGAGATGTCCCAGCACTTCCTCGAGGATCGATGGGCAGCGGACCACTCAGGAGCATCCTTCGCTTCTCTGCTGTTAGATAAGCGCATCATACCCACCGCACCTCATTTGCACTACCCCGGGATCGGCGCGTACGCGCTCGATTCGCTTCGCGTCTTTTGTGCGGCCGATGAGGACACGTGGAAGCAGGTGATGCCGCAGGACAAGGAACTGGTGCGGTACCTGGTATGTCCTTCATTCGATCTCACCGGTGTTGACTGATGCGGATACGACAGCGTTGGCGATGGGCGGTCGAGGAGAAGAAGGTGTGGTACCCCGGGGGGAGAGGTGTGATCAAGGAGGTGGACGTGCCATACCTGATTGCCTTGGTGGACGGACTTGCGGCGCATTACGATCGCACTATCGGCGGGGAGGGATATATGTACCATTTTTGCAACGATCTATGTGAGCAAACTACATCGTAGCCGATTAAACTAGGATGTTCGTTGACTGGATTGACACCATGCCTTGCTTTGGACTAGTACAGCTCGTCGCAGCGGGGGTTGCCGCCAGGCCACGGCCGATCTAGCAGCCAAGATGAAATCGTGTGGGATATGAACGAGATAGTCAGAGACATCTAAAACGAGAGAGCCAGAGACGTCCAATCCCCCTCCCCCCACCGCCATGCCAAAGCAGACGCTCAACGACATCCCAGGTGCCGCCCCACCTCTCCCCGTCTTCTGTCCGTCACTCCCGTTCCCTCTGTTCGCCCCTCTGACCGCTTCCCTCCCCAGCCCAGGCAGTCATCTCCAACGGGAACGTGTATGTCTCTGGGAGTGTCGGAACGGACACTGATTACAACATCGTCGGCGGTGTACAGTCCCAGATCGTACGTGCATCCCCCTCGCTCGTACGATTGTACTGATCCCACGCCGTCTTCCAGAGGGCCGCCCTCAACAACATGAGGACACTCCTTGAAGGGGCCGGGTCTGATCTCGAGCATGTCCTCAAAGTGAATGTTTACCTGACCAACATGGCTCGCGACTTTGAGGTCTTCAATGAAATCTATATGGAGGCATGTGCATTTGACGATCTCGAGTGTGCCAATAACGGTCGTGTGCTCTAGTATTTTCCCGACCCGAGGGCATTGCCTGCTCGGACGTGCATCGGGGTTGCAACCCTGCCCATGGGTGGGTTTGTCGAGGTCGATTGTATAGCAGAACTGTCAGGCGGCTCCGTTTGAATTCTCATCTTGTACTTACATATGTCGTGTCTGGCTACAATAAGATAGATAAAATAAAGTAAAACCACAGATGGAGCCGAATAGTTAAAATCATGTTCATCGGCGTTGTGCCAAGGGATCGTACCGATTTGAATACAAGGCGACCCAGCACCAGACTGGTTCGCCGCCGCGTCTCGGACGCACAGCGAAGAATGAGGATCATGGAAAGGAGCCAGAGGACAAGTTCGCTCCGTCCGGGCTGTACGATCGATTCGACGCTGCCGTGGGTGGACGGGTGGTGGTACTGCGCCATGCGGTGTGCTTTGCTCGCAGGCTCTGAAGGACCTCGGACAACAGCCGTTGAACCTCTGGCAGATACCTATCCAACATGTCCACTGAAGCGTCCTCTCCCAGACATTCTTCCAGCACGGACCGCAGCTGCGCCGGTATCCCGTTCAGATCGCTGTCCGAGCCGTCAACGACTCGAAAGGAGGGGGGCGGGGGCAGCACACCTCGTTGGGATGTCGTATTCCTCAAACGCGTGCACGAGGGCGTTGAACTCGACGCCGAACTGGATGTAGCAGTCGCTGACGTCCTCGGGCGTGGCCTGTGTGCAGCTCCAGCGACGGAGGGCCGCCTCGAGGGCTTTCATGTCCCGGATGAGGTTGTGAACGATCGTCGGGACGTCGGCATGTGTCTAGTAGGGTGAATATGTGTGGGCGTGGGCGGACAGGGGACTCACGCCTGGGTGTTGATATGATCCTGGACCAGCAGGGGCCATCGCGGTGTGTAGTGGGTGCGGAGGGCGGTCTAGTTGGCCATGAATATATACGGAGCAAGGACGAGCTGTACAAAACGTTGGCGAAGTCGAGCGCAAGTGCTGACACGCCGAGTGATGGACAGCCACCCATCATAGCACAGCAACCAGCTGCGTGCAGATCATCCTCATCCTCAAATACTGACAGCCATCAGGGTCCTGTTACAGGTTCGAAACGCGTGAACGCGGGTCCATCATCTATCGCTCTCGTTCCTCTCCGCCTGGGATCCGACACATACAACCCGCTAATCACACCGTTCACCTCGCCACTGAACGTCGGCTGCAAAAATGAGGCGTTCAGCGTCACATCATCCGATGGCGCAGCTACGGACATTGGATTTGTACACCACCAGCAGCGGTTGCACAGCTCGGTACGGCCATCCGAATTCGTCCATCATCCTCTCCTGTTCCGTCGCCGAGCTCGTGAGGAACCGCGCCACGCGCAGCTGGACGTCCCGCTCCGTGATCTGGTAGTACTGCTGCATGCTCTGCGGGAACCATGCGTCCCGTTTCTGGCGCGCCGCCTTGTCCTGTGCTTTGAGTGCATTCCGTTTCATGATGAGATGCATGACCGTCTTGAGGTACGTGTATCGGAGCGTGGACAGTGCATCGTCCATGTCGCGCTTGAAACGGTCCATCTTCAGCACCTTGTCATCGAGGTCCTGATAAAATGAGCGTCAGTGAAACACAACCAAGTAGCCGTGTGCCACCTCGAGTGCTTTCTTGAACTCCACTTGGTCTGGGTATGCCTCGTCAATGTCCATGTATGCAGAGACGTCATGGCAGATCCGATGGTCGATGAGCTCCTGGCGGTATTCCGAAAGATGGAACCCGGCTAGGCCTTCGAGGTCCTTCATGTGTTTTCTCTTGAGCTCTCTGATCTTCTCGGTGAGGCCGTCGACAGTCTCGGCCGGCGCTGACTTGGATTCGCCGAGCTTTCGCAACCTCTCAGGCCTGGATGGCGTTAGAGGTCGAAGGGAACCGGCGGGGATGCGAGAACGTACGATGGGACGTAGCCACCCTTGTTGGCGAGGATGTATTGCGCGAGGCGTGCATGTCTGAGCGTGAGGGCGTCTGGACGGTCCTTGTCGACGGGGGGAGTGCCGAATTCTCGAAAGCCATTTTTTCCCTTGTGGGTAGGGTCTGGTTTGCGAAGACGACCGGAAGTCATGACTGTGGATGGCCATCAAGTCATGAGGCGGCGCGGATGGGCGGTCGGCTCCCCTGACCACAAAACCCATCGAGCTGCACGTCGACAGCGACGGCCAGCGACGCTTGCAGGCCCTGATGACCGCCAAACGCGACAGCCTCTTTCCGCCAGCGTCCGTCGGGAGGGCTCAAGGTGCCACCATCGTCCGCACGCCATCTCGCGAAACCCTAGCCGTCCACCCCCTCCTGAGCACAGGTCCTGCATCGCCATCCAATCCAACGCTGGACAGCTCGCCAAACGCCAAGTATGTCCCATATACACCCCGTCAACGACCAGCGACGACAGGTGCTCCCGCCCAGCCTGTGACATCCTCGTCTCCAGGTGGTGCGCCTGGGAAGCCTCAGCTCGTGAACCTCAGGGCTGCTGCGCAGAACGTTGGCCTTGAGGCTAATTCCATTGGGTGGGCTATCCTCGAGAAGATCTCGTACGAGGGGGATTCCTCTGACGACTGGTCCGAAATATGGAACCTGCTGACCAAAGGAAGGGTGCGTCTCGCTGGATCGTTTGGCGGGTCCTCCTCATTTTCTGTAGGCGGCGTTACTTTTACCTTCAGAGTCGAGTTCAGGCCAGGAGTTGATCACGCCAGATTTCGTCCGGGATCATGTCATCTTGTATGATCTCGCCTCCAGAGAGAACACCGTCGTAGTAACTCTCTCCGGTCTCCGTGGACAGCTCAACAGGTGTGTCCTCACCTCTGATGAATAGCCCAAATTGCTGACCTCACTCATCCAGTGACTGCCTCACATTCAGATCTACTTTACACCGTTCCACCAAGTCTTTCCAGGGTCTCTTGGCGCCGTCGGTCTCGCGCGCCGCGTCGCTCGATGCCCTGCCCCCCCTTCCTGTCTATCCCCCAGAGTCATCGTATCCCTCGTTCAGAATCCTAGGATTTAGCGCCGCGTTGCCGCTTCCTTCACGAGCGACGAAGCCTCCCCTTCCGCCTCGCCCAGGTGTCCGCGGTGCATCGACACCGTCTTCCGCCCGTCTACCTTTGCCGTTTGCATCTCTTTTTGGTCAGAGACCCACCACACCACCTCCACAGCTCCCTCCCACGACAACGACCACAGTCTCTTCATCCGCCGACGCTGAATCCACCATCGACGTGTCCGTCTTTGTCATCGATGCCGTCCTCTCCAGAACTGACATCGCCACCGGAATCATTGGCGCCCTCAAAGGCGAGATCGCCATCGCCCTCAATGACCACCCGCTCTGGCTCGTCGAACGCGTTCATACCTTTGCCTCCCCGTACTTCCCATTTGTCAGAGTCCCTGCGGGGAAGAAAAAGTTGCAGGATATCGGCGGGAACCCGAATCGGGTCGTGTATGCTGTCAATGGGGTATTCGATAAGCCCGAGGAACTGGCGGACAAGTTCCAGGCTTTTTATAGGGCAGTGGAAAGGGAATTGAGGAATGGGGGCCATGTGCGAGCTGAGGAAGGAATGCAGGGCGACGAACTAGATGTGAATGATCTGCAGGATCCGGAATCGATCAGGGAGAAGGTGGTGGAGGCGGAGGAAGCGCCGATACGCGATGCCCTCGAAACGATCGAGTCGGCGTTGTGTGTGCTCCTCTATGATAGGCAAGTGTCGGATGCTCGAGATTGTATTCCCCTCACACAGACGCCATTATAGATTATTCCTTCCATCAACCTCGGATGACGCATCGCACAACCAAGCCCTCTCGAGTCGAATCGCTGCACTGAACATGTTGGATCTGGGCCTGGAGCATCTCGATCTTGATATTAGTAATGCTAACCATACAGAGGTAGATGCGGTTGTCCGTACGTGTGGACAGAGTAGGTCGGTTTTGTCTCCTAGTTGCTTGTTTTCATACCTCGTATTGCAGCCTTGGCTCGTTTAGATCTCACTGCTCGTTCTCCCGGCGAAAAAGCGGCTGTCTTGGTCTCTGCCCACAAAATCGTCGTTGGTCAGCGTGCTTGTTATCACATGTACGTGAATCAGTGCTGATACGCTGTAGAGGGTCTCTCGAAGATCCCGCCTATCCATCTGAAAAGCCAGGACTGCGACAACAAGGCTCCTTCTGGTCACGACGATGCTTCTGAACGTGCGAGTAAGGCACCAACAGTAGCTGTTGCTTCCGGTCAAGTCCCCCCATCACTGGAACCGACAGAAAACCAAAGTCCATTGATACCTGGCGTACCTACATCCCGCTCACCTGATCGACTATCAACCATCAAACCCCCTTCTCCTGAAGCCGTTCACCCGTCGGCATCTTCACCTGTCTCCGGGGATGTCCTTCTTCCCATGCTCATCTTTTCCGTCGTCAAGGCGAACCCGTCCAGGCTCGTGTCGCATCTCTTGTTTACGCAACGTTTCCGCAACCAATTCTTCGGGGGCGAAGAGAGTTATTGTCTCATCAATCTTATGGCTGTCGCTGAGTTTCTTGAAAACGTCGATCTCGGTGCGCTTGGGCTCGGAGAAAGTGAAAAGAAGGCCCTCAGGTACGTTCACCATTTCCTTTTTTTTTTTTTTTCCATTCCCCACAACCCCCTCAAGTCTTCATCCGCTCGCTCACCCTCGCTTCCACAGCACGTCAGACCTGACGCCTATTCCGATTACAAGGCCCAACCTGCTCGAATCACAGACCGCAACGGCGTTGTCAAGCGAGGGGCATCCGGCGAGTTTACGAGGGCGCGTCGAGCAGGGGGTCGATGCTATCGCCGGGTCAGCCAACAAGGTCATTTTGGGCGTTGTTGACTCGTCGTTCGGTGTCCTCCGCGCGTTTCTTCCGGGTCAGACAATGCATCGCGGCAATGGCAGTGGGACGAGCGTTGGACCAGGGTCGGCACATGGACTGGGCATGGGTGAGACGGACACCACTATCTTGGGCGTCCGACCCGGCGTTGGTCTCATCCGCCGCGAAACGGGGTTCTCGATCGCTGGCTTGACGGTAGCATTACCTGGTGGACCGGGAAAAGCCAGGAGCCAGAGCCACGTCGAGGAGGAGGGGCAACGGGAGCTCGTTGAGGTGTCATCGAGGCCAGCGTCATTGAGGTCGCCTCGCAGTGGGTATGAGGGGGAGGAGTCCGAGGATATTGAAGGCTCATCGGATGAAGGAGGGAGTGCGCAAGGGGAGCAAGAGAGCGAGGGGGTGGGGGTGGGAATGGAAGAAAGAGAGGGTGGCGATGCCGAGGCCGAAGGGGAGGAAGAGGAAGAGGAAGAGGAGGATGAGGAGGACGAGGAGGAAGTCCATGATGCAAGGAGCATCAAGAGCTTCGAGAGTATGTTGAGCAGCAGACAGACGAAGGGCAAGACGACGACGAATGCTGCACCTTTGTCCGCGTCCGCATCTACGCCGACGAGGCGAAAGCGGCTATCAGACTTGACGGATCGGTTGACACATGGGATGGCGGGGATGTCGAGACGGGCGCAGGGCGGAGACACGCACAAGGCGTCGATACCTTCCGGTCGGCTGCCGCCTCCCAACCGTCGGTTCGTGGAGTGCACAGAACAGGACATTCGGGTGTCGGAAGTGGGCGAGCTCTTGCGTGAGTATCAGCGGTTAGTCGAGGCGGTGCGAAGCGCTGGTGGATTTCAGGAGTAAATGTATGTGTGGGAGTGCGGATAGCGTACGGTCATCAAGCTTGGGGTAGGTGTCACAGTGGTCGATATGATCGAAGGGCGAGTGGAATGTGTATGTATCATATATCCAGCCTTCGCTTGCTTGCGCACAGGCCTGGCGCTGTTGCTCGTGCTTGTTAGGGAACAATAAGCCCAACATGAACATTCGCCACTTGTTCCACAAAAACACACTTCTATTTTTCAACATTCCTGTGTTTCGACCGTGCCAACGGTTCACGCTGTCTAGACCTCTTTGCCCACTGGGATGGCCTGGAGTTACACGAGAACTCACAGTTACGCAGCAGTATGATACCTGTCCATGACGAGACCAAATACCTAAACCGGACATGACAGTGATCAGCGGGTTTCGTACATTTTCGTCTAAAATATCCGTGGAATAATGCGTTCAAAGTATCACTCGCGCTTTCAGCGACTCACGTCTTCAACTCAGGCCACTCATTTTGTTCCACGAATTCACCTACTGCTAACTCATGCAACCGCCCTGGGCTATGAGTGTCCCGTTGCACAAAAACCCAGCGCGCCATTTTTCGTAGCAGCGCGCAACTTTTTCGGTAGGACCGCGCAACTTTTTCAGACAGGACCGCGCAACTTTGCAGTGGACAACAGACAGTATCATAGTATCACTACATAACCTAAGAACAGAACTGTCTGAAAGGTGCTCGAACATGTTCGTCAGTCTGGAGTTCCATTACCTCTAGTATAGCGATGTCAACCAATGTCTCCTCCCGTCGCAGAGCATCTGACTGTCTGATTTTCGACAAAATAGCTCCTTTACACCCATCACAAACTCCAGGAATCTCAGCGCCATCCAACACTGTTAAGATCTCATGGTCGCAGCATGGGTCTTCAGGATGAAGAAGCTGTCGTGCTGTGCCATTCCACCATTCATCTTTCCATGACGCCTCACAGCGTATCGGCGTTAGGCAATCCGGCGGTGGTACGAGAGGCGGCTCCATATATGCAATAGCACGGTAGTTCTCCTCAATGAGCGACTTCGTGTGCACAAAGGTGTAAAAGTATTCAATGCCCATGCGGCAGGCCTCGGTACGAGTGATAGAAGACAAAGGCCTTGACAAGAGGTGGGGAAAGGCGGGTTCAACCCAGTGGTCAACACGGTATTGGCGGCCAAGCTGAAGTTTGAGAGACGCATCGAAGGGTGACAACCGGCCAAGTTCTGCGACCGCATACTGAAAACCGTCAGAAATCTCAAAAAAAGTGGACAATTTGAGTACGGAAATCAAATATTCTTCACGGTGATCCTCGCTAATATAACTAGAAGGGTGACGGCTTGAATGTAATGCTGCATACACAAAAATAGTGCGAATAGTAGCACTTACCCACCAGATAAAAAGGCCAGCAGGTAATCGAACTCACTTCGAACAACTCCATATAAAACGATGGGATTCTCGTTGCAGGTGCCTTCACTTGTGCCTGGCTGGCTTCCTGGTTGTGGAAGTGAGAGGAGGGACTTTAGCACCAAAGATCGTAATGAGAGAAGGCCAGGATAGAGTCTGTAAAGTGTCTGGCAAGTCGGTTCCAAGACCTGTTGGATGACGCTCAAATTGATGCTGCATGTGATGTAGATTAATTCTTACCAAGAAATGGATTGTCCCATCATGAAAATAGTATCTTGGGGGCTCCTTGGACTCGTACCACCACTATGGACGAATCTTCCCACGGCCAAAAACCGGGGCAAGGATTAAAGGTCAAACAACTGCCCCACCCAATGAAGGCCAGCCCAAAATGTAAGACCTCTCCCCCCCAATGCCAGGGCAGTAAGCAGTCTACATCCACTGAATAAACTGGAAGGTAAAAAAGCCAAAGCCAGCCGAAGAGAACCTGAATAACCTACTAACAACAGATGACCCCCCCACCAGTATAAAAAGACCCATGAAAGAAAACAGACTCCCAATGATCTATGAATAATGGCAGACATGAAGTAGTTGCATTGATGAATCAAAGCATCACTGAGGAAAGGTATGACAAGCCGACCTGCTAACCAAACCCTGTTCACCTAGACCATATGTTCTGAGAACTGGATCGTCATCCTGACCAAGTACCCAGACTAACACCCCGGAACCAAACCCAATAAATCCAGGCTTGCTGCAAAAGAGAATCTGAGCATCAAGACTCCCCCCCAACAAAAGTAAGACACGGACCACCATGCAGGTATGCCCAACTCAAACCCTTGAAAATAACTCCCCATGTGCAATCCCTCACATAGTCTCACCCCCAACTAACGAAAGAAGGACACCCCAACCCATACAGAAGCGACAGGGACAATCTACCCTGCTCCTCACTGCTCCACCCCCCCAAAATGCAGAACTGTGTAATAGACGACAAAGCACGAAACCAGCATGTAACTAACACAGCTGTCAGACAGCTATAAAAACACCCCACTGAAGTCCGGATGCAACCTCAGCCATGTCCCTCACCAGAAAGAGACAAGTGTCACAAGACCCAACTGTCCCGGACCTCACAGGTAAGACAATACCTACAAACTAAACCCACACTAACACATAGACAGGCGTCCCCAAAAAGCTCTGCCAGTACTCCTCCATGTCCCCCCAAATCCCCACCTTGGGAGATGTAGAAATGGTCACCCCGTCAGCCCCTCCTTCCCCCCACCCAAGTGAGCCCCAGGAGATGCCGGATCCCTTCTGAACCCCAACGCCCACCCCTGGCCCAACTCCCAGCCCATCCCTCAGCCAGCTACTCCGCCGGGACTGGAACGTGACCTCAACCAATACCGCATCAGAAGAGCTCCCACCCCTTCCTCAGTTGATGCAAAGTCAACCAGGCAAAATGGCCCTCTGGCCATCAGCCCCCCTGTACCATTCAACATTGGCATCAGGAATCCAGTCCCCCCGCCTGCCCCCAGCGAAAACCCCAATTCCCCTGCACACTCCCACGCCAAAAAACACCTACAATGCCCCCCCTAGCCGATCGACTACACCAAACCCTATGAGCTCGGCCCCTGGACAAACCCCCATCCTGGCCATTGCGCTGTCCCTCCAGGCCCACCTACAGATGGCAAACGACAACCGGAGAACCCTAGCGAATTCCCCCACAGGCAGGAATGGAAGGGCTGCCATATACACTGTCCGTCCCCCCAACGGCTTCCCCAAAACGCACCTACAGCACAGTGCGCAACTCTTTGAAAACATGGACCAGGACTCAATCAGAAGATGGTCGACGGATGTCCCGGAGCCGAAACTCCTTGCCCGCGCGTTCCTTCATAGCCCATTTAGAGTGCCAGCAACATTGAATACAGTCACGGCAGGAACTATCAAATGGTTCGTAGACAATCTCGCCAAAGACCTCGCCCAGCCGTTTACCTTAACGATAGTTGTCCCTCCCCCCCCTGCTAAGGAAGACGCAGACAAGCCGATATCCTTCTTAATTCATATGATCCCATGGAACATAAAGAACACCCTCCTGGATACCAAGGTCTGGGCAACAACCGACATAACCTTTGAAGTTTTCGCCTTTGATCCAGTCTTTCCCACCTTCCTGTTTCCGCTAGATGACTTCATCCAAACAGAGGTGGAACATATCCATGCCATCATAGCCAGCCGCTGGCTCCGGACCAACCTCTATGACGACTTCATTGGCATTATAACTAAGGATCTGAACTACCCAGCAGATCTGCAAGAAGAAGAACAACTCTCCTGGCTCATAAGGTCCCATCAAAGACTCATTGACATGCTCTTGGTTGAACATCTAGACATGCAAGGCCCCGGCGGCATCCCCACCCCACAATACAACATCTTTGCAACTATCCCCACTGACAACCCAAAAACCTGGCATGAAGTGCGGGCCCTTCTCGCAAACATTGTATATGTGGAGTCCCTCACAGGTGCAGGAAGGAAAGGTCCTATCCGTTAATGTGCGATATGTAACTGTGTGACACATCCCCGTGGCTTATGCCCATTTTCTCAAATCCCGGGATGGTTGGGCCCTCAATTAAACTCCACTAGACCTAGACGACCACAACCAACAATCGGCTCCAGCCCCCGCTTCACTTCCCACCGTCTTCCGGAATAAGGACACAGTCAAATAAGGAATCCTGCCATACATACATAGCCAATACCAGAAAAACAACAGTCACCTGCCCATATATACCACAACCACTAGCCACTAATGTATATACCCCGAGATAGACAAAATTGAAATGACTCCCCACTCTATACTACCTGCCTTCGTCCCATGCCCGAAACAGATAGTATGCTTCTATGTGACCCGAGGCAATATATAGTCGACTAATCCGAGATCCAAATATACTGACTGCAAGCGGGACAGGAAAGTCCACAGATGTCTCGAGGCTAACAGCCAAAAAGGGCGGCCTATTTAGGCCAAGGTGTGCCCTTGGGTAGGACCCAAAGCAATGCACAAAGCGGTTGATTTAGTATGGGCTAAACCATCCACCCCCATAGCATTAACCACTGAGTAAGACCAGCCTAGTCTTACCTGACCCAGCCGACGGCCATAAACTGGGCTCAGTAATGCGACCACCACCAATATAACTACCCAATCACATATGAATCCGGTGAACAACTATGATATTGATTCGAGCCTTCGAGCAGTCAGAGACAGACGACCTCCTGCCACTGTGGCGCCTGCCCATGACGACAGTTCGGAGTATGGAGGTGGACCCCCCCCTGTCAGACAATCCCCCCACACAACCCCCAATGGGTTGGATGACCAAAATAATGCTTCCACTCCATCAACCATACCACGCTCCCAAGTGAACATCCATATCACCACCTTAAATGTCAACAGGAGGTCAACCTCCTCGCGTGATCACAACAATCTAGTATCAAAATGGACAAACATACATCGCACTGTCCGGGAAAAGAAAATTGGACTTCTATACCTACAAGAAACCCATCTAACCCCTGAGCATATACTAACAATCAACAACCTCTTTGGGAAACGCTTAGAAATACACAACTCCGCCCACCCTACCAACCCAGGAGCATCAGCTGGAGTAGCTTTTGTCATCAATAAGGAGAGAGTGAAAACAGACCAGACCAACACTATAGAAATCATTCCCGGTAGAGCATCCCTCCTAACCATGGAATGGCACAATGATTGCCAGCTCATGGTACTCAACATCTATGCTCTGAACCCTCCCCAACATCACCCAGCCTTCTGGTCAACAATCCGGAACAAACTCAATGAGCTAAACACTCATACTATAGATATTATGCTAGGTGACTTTAATATAGTAGAAGACATGATAGATCAAGCACCACCAAGACTGGACGACTATGCTGCTACAGAAGCCCTCCGATCCTTCAGGGATCCCCTTAACTTACAGGATTCGTGGCGCCACCAACACCCTAACACACGATCCTTTACATACACAAGCACCAACTTCTCACAATCAATGTCCCGACTAGATAGATTCTATGTAAGAAGCCCCCTCGCGGACTCACTGTATGACTGGTCCTCAGAAGACATGGCGATCCCCTCTGACCACAAGATGGTCGGAGCCAGACTCATCCCTGCAAAACTACTGTATATCGGAAAAGGAAGATGGACACTCCCCCTAATGATGCTCACAAACGAACCCTTCCTTCAGCATGTGACCGGCTTAGGAATAGAACTACAATCAAAGCTGACGATGGAACACGACACCAACATGGCATTCAAAGATCTATGGTCAAAATTCAAAGAAGAAGTAAGGAACTTTGCGATGAAAGAGAGTAAAAAACAAATAGGGAAAATAAATAACAAACTAAAAGCGCTCAAAAAAGACCTAACACAACTAGAACAAAGTGAGGAAATAGCAGACGACCAGAATCAAAGGAGGAACACAGCAATAGTCAGACAAGAAATCCGACACCTGGAAAAAAAGAAGGGAGCTAATGCTAGAGCAAAGGCAAAGGCAACCTGGCATCAGAAAGGAGAATGCCTCAACAAATACTGGATGGCGGTAAATAATACCAGAATCCCGAGGGATATAATATGTGCACTGCACAACCCCCAGAAAGACGCCCTTACGACGCAAACAAAAGATATGACTGAAATTGCCCTATAATACCATAAAGACCTACAGATAAAAGACTTATTAGATCAGAATGACCCAACACGCCTACAAGCACAGGAATCAGTACTATCACAGATCCTGGACACATAGAAATTCCAAATAGAAAATTCAGATCTTCACCACCTGATTACTGAAGACCAAGTGATCAACGTCCTCCACACCTTAAAAAACGGGTCCGCTACCGGCCTAGATGGCCTACCTTATGAACTGTGGAAAACTTTACATGAGCACCACAAAGGAAAAAGCAAAACAGGGAACCCATCGTTTGATATAACCAGCTGCCTGACTGCGCTATATAATAATATACAAACCTTCGGTACCAGCCCCAGCTCTAACTTCTCCATTGGATGGATATGTCCAATATATAAGAAAAAAGACCGCACCCGAATCGAAAACTACGGACCAATAATGCTCCTAAATACTGACTACAAAATCATGACTAAAGTCCTGGCCACCCAACTGGCAAAACATGTCAGAGAGCTAATACATCCAGACCAATCTGGCTTCATTCCTGAGAGATCCATCTTTGACCCGATATGACTAGCAGAATCAATGTGTGCCTATGCTGACTACATGGAAGAAAACGGCTCGATAATCGCCCTGGACCAAGAGAAAGCATACGATAAAATAGATCACCATTACCTGATTGAAACCCTGAAAACATTCAACCTGCCTGACCAATTCACTAAGACAGTCAGCGCTCTTTACAAGAATGCACAAACCGGCATCATGATAAATGGAGTCCTAAGTGACCTCTTCCTCATAACAAGAGGGGTACACCAAGGTGACCCCCTCTCCTGCCTTCTCTTTGATCTCACAATAGAACCCCTGGCTGCAGCAATCCGGAACGCTGATACCCTAGTGGGTTACACAATTCCTGGCCTAAGCTCCCCAATTAAGGTAAATATGTATGCCTATGACACCACAGTATACCTATCCGAAAACAACTGCTACGAGGACCTAGAAATAATACTCACCACCTGGTGCAAAGCCTCAGGTGCTAAATTCAACCTAGAAAAGACTGAGATCATACCAATTGGCACAGAGAACCACAGAGAGTGAATTATATCCTCACGCCGCCCCCACCCTACTGACAAGCCACTGAGCCCAAATATCAGCATAGCAAATGATCATTGTCTGACTAGAATCCTCGGTGCATGGATTGGCAATAATCTAGATCAATCCCAACCATGGACTAAGACAGTAGATAACATTAAAACATCCCTTGACCGATGGGCAAAGGCACACCCCACCTTAAGCACGAAACGACTCATAATCCAAATAGTAATCGGAGGAACAACGCAATTTCTAACGAAAGCACAAGGAATGCCCCCCCAAACCCAACGAACTATCCAGAGCTTAATACAAACCTATATGGGAAGGCAAAAAAACCCCCCCAGGCATGAGTGCCGACCGTCTTGCACGTCCCATCAAAGAGGGTGGACTCAACCTCCTAGATCTGAATGCAAGGAACCAAGCGATAGAACTGACCTGGCTGAAATCATATCTAAACCTCGCCTCTAATAGACCAGCATGGGCATACGTGACAGATATCATAATAAACTGCACACAAGCAAATGGAATTAAGAACCCTAGCAAAATAAATGTGTTCCTAATGACTGCGAGGCCCTCAGGCTGAATAAGGAAAGATAGGAAGCCCATACCATGCCCAGTAATTGCACTGCTACATACAGCAAAGAAACACCATCTATCATTTGCCCCAAGAAAACTATTGAAAGCTCTAAAATGCCAACTCCCAGCATGGTACCACATGGGAGTCCCCCCAAAGTACTACCAAAAAGCAAGGACAACTTGCCTGAGAACGAATCATAGCATCACCAGAATCAAAGACCTCTCTAAAGCTTGCCGAAGGCTGACAAACCATAACACCTGACACAAACCAACGGACCTGTGCAACTGCAGATCGTGCCGCAAAGACAGATTAAGCGGCTGCTCCACACCACACAAATGCGCTATGGCAGCACATAACATCATAGGTAGTCTCCCAGATACTTTCTACCCCTATACGACCAAGAATAAAGATAACTTAACCCTGATGCACAGAAGAATAGAAAAAAACCGGAGAGCAATAGTACCAAAGGGTGACGAGATCACCTTCAACCCTACCCTAACATCCAGAAATAATCTTGAAAAATGCTTCCGAGTTTTAGCAGATCAACCCACCATCCCAACCGAACCAGCAACCTGCCTCTCCAACCCATGAAGGGAACTTGGCCAAGATATAGAACCCCTCCAGATCTACACTGATGGCTCATGCATAAACAATGGGAAGCAGAATGCTACATGCAGAAGCGGGATATGGATAAGTGACGACCACCCCCAAAACGCAGCAATCAGAATCCCCGGTCCCCACCAATCAAACCAAACAGCAGAAATAGTGGCCATTGCTCTTACCCTACAAAGAATAGACCCCACAATCCCCCTAACAATAATAACAGACTCACGATATGCCATGGACGGCCTCACAACGCACCTACAAAAATGGGAAGACGACGGATGGACAGGCATCAAAAATAAAGAATGGTTCCAAATGACTGCCTACCATCTCCGGAGATGAGCAACCCCAACCGGCTTCAAATGGATGAAAGGCCACGATGGTACTGACATAAACGAGAATGCAGATCGTCTGGTGAGAGAGGCAGCACAAAACCCCATACTGGAAAATATCAACCTCACAGTCCCAAATCCATTCCTCCTCAATGGGCTAAAATTGGCTTCCCTGACACAACACAAAGCATATGTAGCCCTGATCAGGAAGAAGAAAATATACCATACCACCCGCACACGAATGAACCTCAACATCACCAGACACGGAATAGAATCCCACACGGGCAATCTAGAGACAGACTCCACCATATGGAAAAGTATCCGACACCCTGACCTGCAACAGACAACCCAACAGTTCCTCTACAAAACGATCGCTGGCGCAATGAAAGTTGGCAGCTACTGGGAAAACATCCTGCACCTACAACACCAATCCAAATGCATGAGATGTGACTACCCAGAAGAATCAATGGAACATATTCTATCCGATTGCACATGCCAAGAAAACAGACTATTATGGGACCTTGCCCATGCAATATGGCCAAACCCCCCCAATAACTGGCAGCCTCTGACCTTTGGACAGATTCTAGGATGCGGTTGCATCTCCGCGTCACACAAAGATGACAAACGACCAACAGCAAGAAACAGAGGAGTAGCAAGACTCAAGCGCATCCTAATCTCTGAAACCGCCCACCTGATATGGATGACAAGATGCGACTCAGTAATCAAAGGATTCCGACCCACCAAACTAGCCCTAAGAACCAAATGGGCAACCACAATAACAGACCGACTAGACATAGATCGCCGACTGGCCAAAGAAAAACGCTCCAAATCCCAAAGACGAAAAGTACTTCACACCTGGTTCCCTGCCATCAAAAACCCAGAGTCGCTCCCCCCGGACTGGGTAACAAAACTAGAGGTTTTAGTGGGTATCAACCTACCAGGGCCCCCTGAAGGAACCGGGGACACCAGGTAGTCAACGGAGTCCCACACCCCCTGTGAAAACAGGGCGTGCGTAAGAGCATTTTCCCTCAGACCGGGTAACCTCCCCAGGCACCTGCCTTAGTGTATTGTGTAAGACTAGATTAGTCAGTCATTACACAATAATATCACTTGTCCAAAAAAAAAAAAAATAGTATCTTGGGTGTCTCTTGAGGGGAACAGATGCTAGCACTGGCATGATGACGCAAATTGTTAGTCCAAGTTGCGAGCAGTCTGAGGTGGTAAAATTATGTAAGCAGTCAGTTGCTGCTCAGCGCTCAGCAACTCACTACCCCCATTTCAGTGGCCTACATGCAGGCCCATCTGCCGAATAATTTCCCAGACCTCCCGGTCAGGGACTATTGGAGCCCTGATGTACTCCAAGCTCATGAAATATTAGATAATGCATATCAGCAAGCCTTGCAACTTTTATTGCAAGAAGACAATGACTGCCTTCGTTTGCAGATCCACTTCGATCGGATCTATCACCAAATGGTACCATTGCTAGAGGCAGTCCACCATGAGGTGGGGGATATCTGCTGGATTAGTCTTTGTGCGCATGCGTTGGGTAAGCTGCTAAGTGAACTGGAACATGCAGCTTTGGCTGTGTCAGATGGGCGGTGAGTATCTTTGTACTGCGTTTGTACTCATAACTAAGGATTTGTTTACAAAAAGGGAGAACTCAATGATGGACGTTGTCAGAATTGCTCCCATGCATTCTCGTTCATTGGGCCGTCCTGGTTGTCCTTGCTTTCAGTTTGATTTGCACTGGTTAGCCGATGTGGCATCATCTACCCATCGAATCCCACTTCAGACCCTTGCGAAATCACTTGGAATTCACCGGAACACTCTATGCCACCATCTCTACGTGAATGGTCTCTCCTGCCGCCAGTTTTCTCACATAACGGATGAGGAACTTGACATGCTTATCCATGACTACAAGCTCCAATGCCCTAGTGCTGGTTTTCGATTCGTTATTTCATATCTTAATTCTCATGGAATTAGTGTTTAGCGCAAACGTGTTCAGATGTCCATCCAGTGAATCAATCCACTTGGCCAGGTTCTCCACTCCTGAACAATGGTACAACAACGGGTATACCATGTGCCACGATCTAACTACCTATGGCATATTGATGGCCACTATAAGCTAATCCGATGGGGCTTTGTGATTCACGGCATGATTGATGGGTACTGTCGCACAGTAAGTTGTTTTTTAATTCTAGAAACTTACTAAAAATGTGTGCAGGTTGTCGGATTATGAGCAAGTATGAACAACTTTGCATCAACTGTCCTTAAGCTTTTCCTAGGTGCAGTTGGGACATATGGAACCCCCTCACATGTTCGTGGCGATCGCGGGGGCAAAAATATAGATGTTGCTGTATGGATGATTCAGCACCGTGGTCCTAATCGATCCTCCTTCATATGGGAAAAGTCTACCATGAACTCTCACATCGAGCGACTTTGGGTTGATACAGGCATACAGTTTGTATGTCATTGGTGTGCTTTTTTTTTCCACCTTGAGGACATCCATCAACTTGATACACATAATCCATGCCATCTATGGCTCTTGCAGTATCTATTCTTAGATGAACTTAATTGTGATTGCTGCCAATTTCAGCAGGATTGGAACCATCACCCAGTCTCAAAGCAAGGTCACAATCAAACACTGTTGGTACATATATATCATGTGTATGTCATGACTGCGGTGTCGCTCACTTTCCAAAAGGATATGCGATTCCTCTCTGAGCTACAACATGGTGTATATCCCGAACCCTATGAAGACGTGCACCCTGGGATTCTTGAAAGATACATGCAGGACAACGACATACAAGACAGTGATCAAGTTGATATACATGCCATGATCATGGCTGATCAAAATCACCATATCCGGCATCTTGCCATTGCTGTGCCACCCATGACCACACCGTTTCATTCCATGGAAGCCCATGAGGCTTTTGTTCTCGCTCTTCAAGTGAGTCGAGACCAGGGGACTATTCCAATCGGCTATGGTGTTGCAGAAGATGAGTGGTTGAACGGGGCTTACCCCAAAGCTGAGGTAATCACCATTGGTCATACCGCAAGAGAGTATAACATAGATTTACCATTTAGTGTTTGGTGGCCATGAGCTGTGTTGTGGGCACAGGGATTGGATGTAATGACAGTGATCTGTATGATCAAAGATGAGCTCTAATCAATTGACTAGTTGTATACGTGGTTATCCCAGGTCACCTACTACACTACTGTAAGTGATGGACATCACTGCTTTATCTTGCATTCCTCATACTGCATACTTGTTGCATTGGCTATGACAGCATCTAGCGCACGTGAGGTGAGGCTTCACTCTACTGCTGACATCCACTCTACCACTGACAACAGGGTGACATGTACTACGCAGTCTCTTCATACAAGCCTGGTTGGTTTTCCTTTTCTTTCTATCTCTTTCTGGCGCTCACATGTGTCCATGTGCTCTAAAATCTTTTTGCCTTCAGGACCACAGTGTTCGGTCATTGGTGCTGTCATTGACATTCAGTTCAAGACCGATGCTCTCCCTCTGATTCTCAATACTCTTGAGGTCCAAGATTTCCATAGTGGTCGTCTTGTTCT
Organism: Pulveroboletus ravenelii; assembly: GCA_038090235.1. Classification (NCBI taxonomy): domain Eukaryota; kingdom Fungi; phylum Basidiomycota; class Agaricomycetes; order Boletales; family Boletaceae; genus Pulveroboletus; species Pulveroboletus ravenelii. Next base: position 50,891 of record JBBPMH010000111.1, read on the forward strand.
TCAAATCGCATCACACCTTGGTGAGAACTCCGTTCACACCATTGCTGTGAATGGTACCGAGGGTCTGATTCATAGTCAAAGGGTTATTGACACCAGTGCTCCCATTCAAATTCCCATTGGCACTGCAACTCTAGGCCAAATTATGAATGTCATTGGAGAACCCATTGACGAGCGTGGACTCGTCAAGGGTGTTAAGCTGTGTCCCATTCATGCTGACCCCCCTCCATTTGCTGATCAGTTAACCACCACCGAAGTCCTCGAAACAGGTATCAAGGTCGTTGACCTTTTGTCTCCTTATACACGTGGCGGAAAGATTGGTCTTTTTAGTGGTGCTGGTGCTAGCAAAACAGTGTTGATTCAGGAACTGATCAACAATGTGGCCAAAGCTCATTATGGCTTCTCCATCTTTTGTGGTCAGTACATATACTTGCACTCTCAATGAGGTACGATACTGAAAATCCTGTATTTTCCAGGTGTCGGTGAATGGACTCGTGAGAGTAACGATCTCTATCATGAAATGGTTGGGACGGGTGTCATCAACTTGGAGTGTGATTCCAAAGTCACACTGGTTTTCGGTCAGATGAACGATCCCCTTGGTGCCTGCACCCATGTTGCCTTGACTGTTGAGTATTTCCATAATGAAGAGGGCCAGGACATCTGTAAAAAAGGAAAATGGCTGTAGTACCATAGTCTAATTACATAGCCGATGTCATACATCATAGCATATAGCCGAGTTAGATAGCCGACATTGCATTCTGTCATAATGACTCCATTCTGATTTACTACAGCATGCCACGCCGTCGGCCAATTTACTACAGTGTGCCACACCGTCGGCCAATTTACTACAGTGTGCCACACCGTCAACCGATCTACTACCGTGTGCTACATAGTGCACCAGACTTCCCCAATAAACTACAGAGTTGAAATAGAAATCAAATTCGTAATAACCATAGTACAGGTAATCCAGGCTCATCTAGAATACGCCATATGGTACTATAGGGAATCGGCAGTTTGGCAAATTGGGCTATGGTGTATAGGTACATTGTGGCACGCATTATGATGCTTGCGCTGGGACATGATACTGGGGCATTATCTAGAATACAATACTGGGACTGTTAAGTACGCGGGTAAGGGGGGATTGGTTTGGCGAATCGAACTATGGTGTGTGGGCACATTGTGACATGCATCATCGGCTGCCTGTCAACGGATAATGGTGTTCTTGCTCGGAGATGATATTACTCAATCAGTACAACAACATTTAATCAGTAAGAAAAGACTTACAACCCACCCACCCGCCCACACATCCACCACCAAGTCATACCCACCCATTATCAATGGCCAGTGACGATTAAAAGTGATTTCTGTATCGCTCAAAAATACTAAAATTGATGTACCTGTTTAGATAGAAGACGTCAGCCTCCATCATTGCATGGCCTTGAATCCAACGAGGATTGATGGCGCCACTTGAAAACTTCGGAATAAGATGACAGGGTTGAACGAGGTGATGAATAGGAATGATTGCAGCATTCGGATGACGCTGCCAGGTTGAGTGGGCAATGTGAAACATCCCAACACTCTGATCAAAGTGGGTTAGCGTCTTGAACCAGTGAATATATGCTAAGGGGTGTGGAAAGTTGCCAAGGTGCGGTGGGAGCCTAAAAATGATGTGGATTTCGGTCACATGAAGTCCTCAAAGTATATTAGTGTGCTTCAACATATGTTATGGATGAACAGACTTACCATGAAATCCACCGCGCCGTTGCAATTCTTCATTGAACTGAGCGAGAACAGTATTGAACCTTGCACACCTTGGAGGCTTGCGAGGACCGTTATCGCATTGTGGATGCGAGCATATTCTTGCAGTGGGTTTCCTTGACGCCATGTGCTCATGAGACAGTAATTGAATCACGATGTTGCTGGAGCAGTCAAAGTGAGAGTCACTGACATTCGGTTGGTGGTATTGACATCCATTTGTTGAGGCACTGAGGAAATCCCGGAGAGCGTCGACAAAGCTGACAGCACCATGATATTGTTGCAGGTACTACACCGTCTTTCCTGAAAAATGAGGCCGTTGTGAGATGCGATAGGACAAACCGAAGGGTAAGGTCGTGGTTGGCATGGCCTGACTAAGCCAAGTGATAGCACTGTGTAGATTATTGCTCTCATCCAAGCTGTCAGTTGACTGCGCCCCAGGAGGTGCATTACCATTGCGCCAAGCAAGATATGAATTGAACCAGATAACAGCTTCCTGACGTAAAAGCCATTTTGTCATCTGGATCAGATAATCTCTGCAGTTGCTGGCAGAATAGGCTTTCTTCACAAAGTCGATATGTTGCTGTTCTGATGTCTCTGTGTTGAGGCTGTTGAGGCTGCCCAAAGCTTTGATCATCTCCATATAATGAAGCAACGAGTGGATCTTGGGAACATTGAAATGTTCGCGGCATCCAAGTTCGATAAAAACATCCTTGACTGCATGGAAACCATCGAGAGCCTGCTGTAAGGCATGTAAAGTATGGTCCGTGTGCGATTGGTATTGGGCAAGGTAGATAAAGTCCAGCAAATAAGAGCCTGCTTTAATGATGTCCGGGTGGGGAGAAACGCCAACTAGAGCGGCAAGGAAGATCTGCTGGAGCTGTTTGTGATCAGCACCCGTCCACTGTTTGATTTTAGAAATGCCTTCCTTGAAATGGCATAGCCCCAGAAACGTGGGCATGGCACAAAAACGAGCATCAAAGTTTCATTGGCCTGCGAGCGCAGCGCACCATTTTTTGAAGTGATCCTTGAAGATACCTTGGTGTAATTGATGCAATATGTCGGAGGAAATGGCGGTGAAGATGTCGGTATGTGGAAGGTCAGTCCAAAATGGGGAGAAAATGGGACGAAGACCATGAGCGAGGAATTCTGGTGGGTATTGGCCGGCAGCCTGCGCGTGGAGTATGCGTGTTGTATTTGCTTGATTGCGTGACGGAAATGGCAAGTTTAGGCCGTGTTCCTTTGGTCTTACCATGCATTTCGGACAGCAGTTCTCAGTGCAGCATGCAACGAGGCACTATTCTGGGTGATCCCCGATGTATGCAGCCAGGATAGGGAAGATCCTCTGAATCTGCCCATCTGTACAGACCATCTCCACTCCTTCCCAGCCAGCCTCTACTAATGGACGAAGCATTTGCCTCATGCAATAGTGGAAGAGATGGTGTCGAGCAACCGAGTTGTCATCTAGCGATTCAAGTTTGGATACAGGTAAGTAACCAAGTAGAACCGATGCATGGCGATTAGGCTGATGGCAAACCTCCTTTGATATATTTCCGATACTCAGATATACTGGCCAGGCATTCTTATCCCCTTTGAATCGCGACAATTCAGTCTTGTCGGATGTGAGAATTACAGGAGCGACTATAGCACCTGGAGCCAAGCGATGCTAGATTGTTCATCAGGCAAGCAGACAACTTTTTCATGCCCGTTTACTCACTTGCATCTCCCACCACCAATCACCTGTCCACATTTCATCGTACCGACAAGCACTCCCATGTTGATCCACGTATACTTTCTCGGGTGCGTATGCAATTTCCCCATGAAATGCTGGACTTCCGATTAGCTCCCGAACACAGGCCACCGGATCACGCAGCCAAAGCTCCATCTCTTCTCCATCCTGGGCTTCATCTTCACTGCTTTCAACATTATTCTCGGTATGCTCAGGATCTCCATGGGCATGGATCAGCTCACATCTCCATTCAGGACCGGTAGGAAGTTTGTCAATAGCCCTCATGAATGTGTAAGTACTTCGATAACTTGGTCGAGTCCGGGAACGAGTCTTTGGGTATCAACACAAGTATTTTCCTTTTGCTCCAAGGCCACTATTCACTTATGATTGGCAATTTCAGGAACTCGTCAGTAGCCCACTGATTGACGTTACTGATCAGCCATTGGGCTAGCTCCCACTCACAGCGATCCTCGAATGGAGAATATATACTTCCTCCCATGCTTTCTTGAAGCGCCTTCATTTTTTCAAAGGTTGTCTCTCCCTTGCCTATGACATCAGCCACAGGTCCTTCATCGTACTCACGCGCATAACATGAGTACTTATTGCCTGCATCTTCCTCATTGTCCACGTCCTCAATTTCAACTGCAGGCCTCCTGGGAGCACTTTCATCAACTTCATTACCATCGTCTATTTCGTCAATCTTGACTGCAGGCCACCTGTGGGGGGTATTTTCATTGGCTTCTGGATTTACTGTGGCCACCATTTCATTGTGTCTTGCCCTGGTAAGCCGGGCTTCCCATTGCGCCCGGCATAGCAGTAAGTGAGAAATGTGCCATCGCACTCCACTCCATGTTGAAAACCCCAGACCACAATGGCCACACTTGTGCTGTGATTTTCTAGCGCGAGGCATAATGAAGGAAGGTAAGACAAAATCTAGGATGCCATCCGCCTCACATTGAACTCTTGGATCAGCTAGCTTTTCGCTTCCGGCACCTCACCCTGACTGCACTGGATCAACCAACTTTAATTTCCGAAGCCTCTCCATTCCATCATTGTAACTCCATCCATTCTAGTATCTGTGGTATGCCTCAAAATTTTCTTCATGACATGGTGGACTCAACAACCCCCTGCTCTGTTGTTCCGCCCACTTCAAATGATGGGTGCTACAAGTACGACATGGTGTCAACATGTCATATGCGTCATGTATCGGGTCAGCGCGTCGTACGCGTTATGTATGTGTTGCATCCTTTTCACAAGATATATAACCTCACTAACATTTGTGTAAAGGTCGTCTCACCCACCTCTAAAGAAGTATTCCACTGGTTGCACCAACAGTTGCAATGCATCGAGTTTTGGATGATAACCAACATCCATAATCAAACGATTCAACCCGTGCTGCTCGAAACTGCCAGCCAAGTGAAAAGGTACAGGCTATGCTAGGTAAGTCACGGTATCGGTTCACTCTCTAAAAATTTCTCATTTGATAACCGCTACAGCTGAGCACCAGCAAGAGAAACAGAAACAAGAACAAGAAGCTAACTCAAAGGCCAAGCAACATGAAGTCGTGACATGGAAGCACGAGCAAGCTAGCCAGGTGGCATGCATGGCTGCAACTACACAAGCATCAGAGGTATCCATTATGGGCCCACCAGAGCAGTTGCCCATCTGATTGGACAATATGGTAACATTTCAATAACAATATATTCAAGTCTAACATGAATGTGGTTTGCTTCAGTTTACTACTAGACTCGTTGCAACTCCCTCTATCAGGAATGACAATCCTCGCAGCGCGCTTGCATTGCCACTCATTGCACGAAGGGGCAATTTTCCTCCTGTTTCCCGTACAACTACAGTAAGTTTATTTGACTTCAAGTTGGCTAATCACTGAACATATTGATGTCTACACCAACCACCTGTTTTTAGGCAGCTCGTCCTATGCATGTGCACATCCTCACACCTACCCAGTTCACACATAATGTAAGTGGTGATGTCGACACTGATAATGAAGACACCACCCTCGTGAACGTTGCCATTGACCGTAAAAAGGTGTGACAAAACCTAGTATACCATTCCGCAAGTATGCTAACTACAATCTCTTACTAGGCGCCACTTCCTGCGCGTGCCCGCTATGTTACCTGCACTGAGACCATGCTTAACGTTCTTGGTGACGCTGACACTGACAGTGAAGATACTACCACTGGAAATGTTGCTGTCGGCCATAAAAGGGTGCAGGAGCGCGAACCTACACCCTTTCCCAAGTAAGTCTTCGCTCACTGTTTAATTATAATGACTGATACATCTTATGTATATCAAGTTTATACTCGCCAAATCGTCTTGAAGATGGCAACTATGATGATACAAGCAGAGATCACCTGACCGATCACCCTACCCCGACTTTCGCGACCAACAGGTTGACCAGTGAGCAAGCAGTGCTGAGGCCAAAGAAGCGTGTCCACTGCAATTTGGCTTTCAATGACAATGATGAAGGACGAGGTGCCTACATCCTGGATGCTTCACAACATTCGCAGGATGAAAGCCCTACCCTGAGTCTGAAGGCCCTGGAAATCGAGTGTAATGCTACTATGCCGCTTAGCTTCAAATCGCTGATGATCAAGAAACAAGACGTTGGTAGTAACCCCGTTCAGAAAACCCCCACAGTCAATAATGCGAGCAAGGGGCGGCCGAAGGCTGCTGACTATAGCTCAGATGTCCAAGCTATTCTCGAAACAGCAATCGAGATTTATCGTGCAATTTTACTGACTGAGAACCCGTTCCCTACCAATGTTGAAGAACTTGATTGGGCAAATCACACTTGGATGCTGGCTTGTTGTCACCACGGCACTGAACACCCTCATGACAGAGTTCTCTTGAAGCTGGTGAGTTTTCTTGAGTGCTGAGGCTGATTTCACTCAATTACAAACCAGATTATGGTGCGGAGCACACATGTGCATGGGCAGTTCAAGTCAAAGGCTCGCCCAATTGTTGCAACCACATTTGGGTTCGAAACAAGTGCCAGCAAGGAAGTACAGAACACCAACCGTCTTCTTGCCAAAGAGCTCAAGAAGCACTTGGCATTCATTTTTCGGGTATGTTGCTATGTTCCCCTTGTGATCACACTAATCCCATATCACTAGACATGCGGCTCAACCCTCAATAAACACACTGGACTATACAACAACCCCGCGATTCAACAAGTTATCAACGAGGTCCTATTCAAAAATAAATCCGATGACACCATCAAGTGGACACAATACTATAATCCATTCCCTCAGGTGGCCTTTGCGCTCACACTCATGGCAGTCAGTCATTCGTGTAGTATGAATTATATTCCATTGACATTATGTTCAGATTCAGTGTGCAATTGACGAGTGGGCGTCGGGCTCACATGAAATGATCGCCTTCAAAGAGGATGAGTACATAGGCGTCTTCAAGAGCCATCTCGCTTCCTTGGAGGAGTTCAACAAGGTGGCTGGCAAGTTAGACCTATTGAAAAAGCTTCTTCAACAAGTCTATGCTACCGGACGGTGAGTACTCAAGTGTGCGCTGCGGGTGCAGTGTAGAACTTTTGCTAACTTTTGTTGCTGACTCCAGTATCCATGCTGGCATCGCAGTTGAAAATACCGATACCGAGAAAAAGGCCATTCTGAGCTGCGTGTTCATCAATGCTATTCGTGATTATCAGATGGTTGAGGACACTGATATGTAGATCGTGTCGTCGCTCCAGTCAATTGTTTGATAGAAATGCTGTCTATGTCATACTATGTCGTGCTGTAGTCAATTGACTGATAGAAATACTACGGTCTACATGGTCTACATCATGCTATGTAGTGTGATCGGTGAATTGTCCCCTCACGTAAGTCTTTACTACATTGTTCCATGTATGACAGCAATGGACCCTGGCTTACTACATTGTGCTACATAAGGGAGGGAAGTCTACCACTACTA
>JBBPMH010000112.1:0-13615 GCA_038090235.1 Pulveroboletus ravenelii
ACACTACCCACATGATGATAGTATTGGCGGTTTGCAAGTTCAATCCCAACCTGCCAGCACACATTAACAGGATGAGCACTTTGTACTTAGAGTCCTCTGCATTGAAAGCACCTGTCAATGATAAATTCTCTAGAAATAGGCAAGAGACAGGTTACTCTGCAGTCTGTGGCAAAAAAACTTGAGGAGGATGCAGGAGAGTAGTTTAAGCTTTCCAGAGGAATGAATGAGCTTGTTGTCAATGAGACCACTTGGATTGACTTTGTCCTTGATGCTTTCAAATGAGAAAGGGAGCTGACAGATCCTTTGAAGTTGTATATGCTCATTGCTTAGCCCTTTGACACCTCTGGATTTCCTGTCATTGTTTGCAAAGTGAGTAAAGGGCTCTCAGATAGACAAACACATGTACCCTCTCAAGTCCTTCCCATTGGCAATCATCTTGTACTTCTTCGTCTGCTGGTACAGCTATGATTCCAATGCATCCATTTGTACTTTGATGACCTTCTCGACACCCTTCTTGAATCTTCTCAAAAGGAATGGGAAAAGCACCTTATGCAGGTGATGAATGATCAGGAGTGTCTCTTCTTTGTTTAGTTTGATCTTGTCCACAAATTCGTTTCTTCATTCTTGATCCCTGCACCTATGGAAATAGTGCTGCTATGACTTGGCTAACTGAGAATTGACTTTGGCTTGAATGGCTTAATCAGCAGTTTGGCTGTTCTTGGCATTTCAAGCCAATCACATCAGCTCGGCTCATTTTAATTAGCTGTAAAGTCGGTGTTGAGCCAATACTCGGTTTAAGCTGGCTTAAAACCAATCATAGTCAGTTTTTACTCATACAGTGGTGTACAGGTGCTGAAAACAAAACAAACATGGTATACTAGGAGTATGGTAATAGTTCAACAACATCCCCCTTTCTGACCTGGAGTCCTGACGCCCATAGTAGCCCCACATGTTTGATCTAAACACCACATTTGTGAATGTGTCAGACTTTAGTGACATGACAGTTAGATCGTAAACTTCCTTTGTCTACATCAAATATGGCCAATGAACAATTGAAGACTACATACATTTGTTTTGGGGTTTGGGCCACTTGGCCCACTGGTGACACTTGGGCCATTGCAGATGGCCATTTCTGACTGTGTGTGATGCGAGGAGTTGTGGCTTTCACAAAACTGAGATGAGGCGTCTTTGTATAGTGCACAGGCAGGAGTAAAGCTATATTACCATGATCTGGATGATCATCTAGTTCAACATTGGGCTGTGACGGGGGTGGTGGCACTGGCGGGCCATCGTGATGGTCATATGGCGAGGGACTGAGATTATGCAAGACAGTGGATGAATTTGGTGCCTTGTCACATAGAGTTGCTAACAATAACTGCATGTAGTCGTAATCGGGTTCTTTGGAGAAAGAAAGAGTGTGTACATAGGTGAGTAGGGAGGCAAGCTCTTGGGACAGTCCACTACATAGTAGCTCAACCAGAGTCTTCTGCTTGAGCTCAAGTATCAATGAAGGTTTGATTGGGTGAGAACCTTTGGTGATCCATGGCAGCAATCCACATGACAAGTAAATGAGAAGATAGGCAAGGGATTCGATATCATCATGACGCCCTAGCCATGCTCCCAGGTGACTGTTAATTGATGCAAACACAGGAGTCCCAGTGAGGCGATCAGCATAGACAAAGGGAAGGTGGAGCCAAGTTGTTGGATCATGATACTGTTTGGCAATTCTGAAGTTAGTAATGAAAATTGTGAGAGCATTGTCACCAAGGCCCATCAGGACATTCTACAGCTTGATGTCAGCATGGATGTATCTGTGTGCATGTATGCATTGCAAACAAGAGATCTGGAGAAGCTTCTGTAATGAGAACCAAATATATCAACTCAAACTGACTTACGAGTTGTTCTGCAAGATGGGCAATTGTGTGAATGTGGAACATCTTGTGTTTGTTGATGAGCTTGTGTAATGAAGGTCCGAGAAGGTCGATAACCAATCCGTTGTAGCTGGCCTCTCTGCCAAACCAGTAAGCCCAGGGAACTCCTTCATTGGATTTGAGTTTCTTCAGAATCCCGTACTCATGCTCCACAAAGAACTTCCCATTGAGGGAAAACTCCAACTTGACTGCATAGGACTTTCAAGTAAAAATGTTGATTGCTCTATAGATGTTCCCTGGGCAATTGTCAGACATCAGCACCAGCCTGTGGTAGACCTTGTTATGTTTCACTTCTTATCTTGACTTGTTTCCACCTTGTTTCCTCTGTTTGTCATTGGACATTAATCTCCTCATCTGATTCTCTCGTATTGGGCTCGTAGCTCCACCATTAGTCACCGAGTTCCTTTCATTATTCACTGGTTTACTCATACATTTACCAATCTTTGTTGTTCCCTGGTTATCTTCGTTTTATCTTGTTGTTTCCCGATGTATTATAAAAACTCTCATAGGTCTACCTGTCCCCTTAACTTAGACCTACTCAGCAATTTACTTGCTTCCTCTGTGTGCCCTCGCTCTGCACTTGACTGAGCACTCCACTTTTGCCATCACCCTCTTGCTAGCTGGTTGCTAGGCAAGATCCTCGACCATAAGACATCGTTGACTAGTTGTCAGACAAATCCTTGACCCTGCCATTCGCAGGCTATGTCCCTCCTCCTCGAATCGTTGCAGTCGTTTGCTGACAACGTTCCTCATTTTCGATTCTTAAGCCGAGTCCATGCTTTGACCCTTTGGGATCAAGCGTAACAGACCTGGGACTTGGGATCTGGAAAGTGAATGAACATACCATATGTGCCTGAGCTAAGTAGCTCTTTTACTCTGAATCTTCCATCAACATAAACTGGAACAAGACTCTGACTTGTCTCAACATCACTGGGATTTTGATGGTTGAACATTGGTTGGGTTTGGGCCCTGGGGTCAAACTGGGTGAGAGATGGATACATGGCAATGACGGTGGCATACTGCCTTGAGGGTATGGCTTGTGCATCATCTCTTTTCAGGGTGTTTCAGAATAAATTGATGCCTGTGGAGTTTTGCTGGTCTCATGCTACTTCTCATGAGAGTCAGTAAGAACGTCCTTGTTGTAACGTGACCACATTGAGGCAATGACAACAATGAGGCACAGACAAAAAATAAATATGGTATGTATGTGTAATATAAGACAGCCACAATTATTTGGTCATACTGTCTTAAACTCCTGTTCCCCAATCAGTACCATGACTTGGTCCATTATTTCGTCCCACTGGTGGCTAGTAGGCAGGCTCGTGTTGATAACTTTCACAAGAGGATCTTCATCGGCAGGGAGGTCCACCATCATGTCTTGCATAGCTGTAATCCAACCCTCTGTGAAGCTCAGTCCACTTAATCTGTCCTTCTTCAGGAAGAATTTCATCATTTGGAGCGCTTCCATCATAGTCATGCTGAGGCAATTGCGCTGCTTTGTTATCATTTCTGATCCAGATGAAAAAACTCTTTCAGATGGTACTGAGGAGGCTTGGATGGGAAGATATTCTATTGCGATTTGAGATATCATTGGATAGGCAGCTTGTGAAATCTACAATGGAAAGCAGTATAAGCATACATCTATGGTCTAAATCTGTGACTCCATAACCAAAATAATATACCTGCCAAAATTCGACAGGATCTGTGTTTGCTTGGATTTGAATTCTGAGGTACGCATTAAGTTCTTCTTCAATGCTGACTGGAATAGGAGCCCCACTTGGTGAACTTGGATTACTGGACAACATGATTCTGAATTTTTGTGCAAGTGAGCGACCTGGGTTTCATGGTTTACTGAATTGTGCAGCCACAACCACACTTTGAATGGACGATCTTGCTTTATACTTCCCCATCTGTAGGAACATTTATGATCTTCTGACAGTCAATGATCAAGGAAATGGATACATACCAACTCCAATACTACTTTCCTTGACTCAGTTTGTTGCTAAGGCAACCAGTTATTCATGACATGTGAGAGTCGAACATTGGGGTTTATGACTGAATACATACATAAGTTAGTGAATATTTGTTTATACTAGATGGAAATCACATACATATGGTGATGAGATATGATTTGTTCTTATGGAGATGGTTGTAGTATTGACTGGCACAGCTTAGGCCAGGGTGAATGAAGGGTTGGCAGCATGGAAGCTTTTCAGCTAACAATTCCCATTGGCTGATGAACAACTCAAAGGACGGAATGACAGTGCCAAGCATTGAAGTACTCTCCAATGAGATTGCTTCTTGAGAAAGGTGTGGAATCTGAGGGAAAATGTGTTAGTAATTGCTTGTGGGATAGCTAATTGCAAACAAGACACATACTTCGAGAATGAGCTCCATATCTTGGAGGATCAGCCATTCAATTTCTTGGAGCTTGAGTTCCACAATGTCTCATTGAGTCAGTAGGTTGAAGAAATAATTGATGGGCTACAAGAGTCATAAGATAGACTAGGTGTTTCTATTCAAGACATAACATACCAATTGTAACTCCCGCAAACAATATATCATGGTGTAAATGGAATCCCATCGTGATGTGATGTCGCGCATAAGTTCAAGGTTTGGGATTTGTACGGATTCTCCATCTTCATTGACCCAAAGATTCATTGTATTACCATTTTGAATAGTGTTCATGAATACTGACATGATGCACAAATGGACTTGATAATTCATTGGGAGCAATTGATAGGATTCTTGTAATATGCTAATGTAGGCATTCCCATCAATCAGTTTTCCGGATTGGTTGACCCATTCGTCATTGAGGACATCATCAAAATTCGTTTCATGGTAGTGCTCCATGACATGTTTGGAACATGTGTTGAGGATGTGAGGAAGACACATAATCCATTGGTTCTCAATGGGGAAGTCTATACCATGGGAACTGAGAAGTTCCGATAAATTTTTCATTGTGGCATTGTTGTTGGCGACATTGTCCAACGTGATGTGTCCGATCTAACAAAGGGTCTCAATAAGTATCTCCAGTTAGACCTAGAAGTAGCAAAGGGACTTACTTTGTTGGTAATATTTGCATGTTCGAAGAGGCACAGCAACTTCGCAGCTATATAATCGCCAGTATGACTTCCAGGGATGTGGTGGAAGGTGATCAGGGCGGCTCTCAATTGGAGTGTTGAGGTTCCAGGCAACTTGCCAATCCAATGAGCAGTAACAGCCAGAAAGGGTCTACATATCTTATCCGACCAGATGTCTGCTGTGCATGAGATCCAACCCTTTGCATTCTAGAGCCACTGGCATTGAGCAACTTCAAGATGATTGAAGTTCTATGGAATTCTTACTGCAAGATCACCTTTCAAAATCAGAAAATACTCTTTCCATGCTTCTAAGATGAGTTCTTGCATTTTGGTTCTTTGAGGAATGTCAGTGTCCCAGAGTCCTGGTTGAAGTAAGAGAAGGAGTTGACGGAATTCTGGACATTCTATAACATTGATAGACTACAAACAGTGTTAGTATACAGCAGGCATTCAACTCTCGAGTCAAGTACCTGATTGTCAGCAACAATGAATCTGACAAGGAAACACGCAAGGGTCAAGGGTGAGTATTCCGGTAGGCCATCCAACAAGGACTGTTCTAAGTCATCACACTGGAGACAAACATTGCCTAATGTGGGGGGCGATGGTAAGCTATGAATGGTAACACCAGGCTGTCTGAGAGCATTGTGTAAAGTCTTGTGCGTGTAGCCCATGCTGAAGGCGCTAGAGATGACTTTGATGTGGATTGGCCAGTTATGCTTCTCGACTAGTTCAAGATATTGGATGATGTGGAATTTCTTGATGTGTGAACAAAGCCCAGAGTTTGCAGTCATATGTTTATAGACAAAGTTGTGGTTGGGGAATCCATCTGGGTTAGAATTCTTCCAGTCTCTACATCAATAGATAGCTGTTAGCTATGATTAGTTATGACTGATGTATATACTTACTTGCAAGGAATACATATCAACATTTCATTTTTGCGTTTCTCAAAAAAGTGGTGGACATCTGGAGCACGTTGTTCCATTGACTGAATAGACTTAAGCAGATCAACAGTGTTAGTAGTAGAAACCAAAGTGTCAGTGCTGGGTTGTGTTGCACGATGAGGCACCCTCACTCAAGGAATGGGTTCCCCAGGTTCTTCATCATTGTCCTCCTCAGAGTAGGCTTCAATGTTGAAGTACTCCAACTTGTTTTCTGCTGGATGGGGAGGGCAATATTGATCAGGGTTGCGAGGTGCTGTCTTTATGGGTGACAATGGAGGGTTTGCAGGCACAACCGGATTTGCATCTTCGTCATCTGATTGGATAAAATGGCAAGGGGGACGGCAAGTTCACACAGTGAGGGCCACTTGGGGGACAGGATTAGAAGGTTGAGGATCTGAGGGGTGTGCTTGACGGTGAGCATGAGCCATTGAAAGGAAGTATGGGTTACAAGAGGATGGATGGCTGAAGAGAATTGACAACTGTTATATAAAGCAGGGACCTGGTGTATGTAAAAACTGTGGAAAAAACATGCATCAGTGATTCAGGAGTATATTGGGACAATGAACTGGACATGATGCAATCTAAATCCATAATTTGTCAGATGCAAATGTATTCACAGATAACAAATGGCACCAATGCCATAAACAGGCCTGTCTGGTGTCAGAAGCGAGTGGTGGGATTTTGATCCTCATGTGATATGATCGCCCAGTGAGTCAGTAAGTAGCTGAATCCAGGAATTAAACAGCCTGGAGCCTGGCAGTTGACATCCTCAGGGTTGCTGATGCTGGAGTTGTGGGTTGGCAATGAGGCGGGGTAATCCAGCTAGATATGATAGAAGAGGCAAGATTGATCTGAGATGGCTGCATTGTTGGAGACATTGGGGACACGAGATGCTGATTAGGAAAGTGGGTTAGGGGTTGTTTGCCTATGTGAATAGATCTGGACTGGGATAGGAAGGTATTAGAAGGTGAATGGCAAAGCAAAATGAACATGCATCAACATCATGCTTCGAAGAGGAATGGATCTTCCTTGGACTATGAGACCTGCTCATCATGCAACCTGGACACTGAGTCCATGTTGCACCACTGGTAACATGAAGTCTTTCAGTGAATACCTGGTGGACACACAGTCCAACAAAGCAACTATCTGCAGTCCTATAGAAGTGATAATATATTAGCAAATCACTGATTTAGCAACAGTTTCCCACATCCAGTCAGATATTACAATATATGTGTAGTAATTTACAGCAGCATTACAGTAATGTGCAGCCACTCGGGGTCTTGGATACTTGGCATGGCAACCATATGTTAAGTCACATTACATCACTGGCTGGCATTTGTGCACATATAACAGCAGTTCAGTACTTCAGTCCTCAACAGTAATTTAAGGCCACTCGGTGTCTCAGGTACTCAGAATTCCAAGAGTATCATACTAAGTCACATTACTAATCACTGGCTGATGGTCCTACAATCTATTGATGATACAGTTGCAGGCAATAATTACAGCTATTCAGCTACTCAGCATACCAAGAGTGGCATCGAGTCACACCATGTCAGTTGTTGATGGTCCCACAATATTGTATCCTCGACAAAGTTGTGCTGGCTGGCAGTGCAACTACAGGATATGTCCCACCTCACAGGACTCTGGTGACTCATAGTCTCTATAGGCTGTCACAATAACATCATTTTACAGCACGTTATATATATCTTGGAGGGAACAGAACAAAAACAGTATCGACGCAGTGAACAGCGGTATACAACAACTGTATGGGACAACAGCTAAACCTCCGGGGTTCCTGATAACATGGTTACTAGTAAAGAGGTGATGTGAGACAAACATTGATGATTGTAAAAGATATACTACTTACCACAGGGACTATTGTTGGGGTTGCTGGACAAGCAGGGTCGCTTTGTGTGTTGCCTGCACACAACCAATGAGGACTCGGAATGGGCAGCCACATTGTTCGGGTTCGTCATTGAGTCTCAAGCAAAACCTAGATCATATTCAGCATACTCATGCCACTTTCTTGCATCCTCTGCCTGGTGCTTGTACAATGTAGTGAGGGTGACACACTTCTGTGTTTTGGCCTCAGTGAGCTCCTGCTCAAGGTGACAGACAGTACGACGAGCTCTTGCAGCATTAAGTACCAGCTCAGCACTAATTTTATCAAATTCCATCTGATTGGCATCGGAGGAGGAAAAATTGTCATAGTTTGACTTCCGAAATCCAAAAGTATCACATTCATTGCAACCACATGATAGGATAAAAACATTACCATTTTTAATGAGACATCAGTTGATACCAATAAATTTTGAGGCACTAATGGCAATCTTCTGATGAGTGCCAGTGTTGCAAATTGCATGTTCAACTTCCAGATGGCTCCAACTGCACTTGGAGTGCCAACAAGAATCCTGGAAGATGAAAGTCGACGATGAAGATTCTTGGTCCGTATGATGGGAAAAGATGCCAAAGTGGGATCCAAGGAAGGAAAGGAAGTGAGGGTCTACACAAGGTGTCCCGGGAACATTGATAAGCCCCACAGAAGGCTTAGGGAGAAGGTGTTGCAGATTCATACCTGAACCACTTGGGCTATCAGAATATGGACCATCTTGGTCAGTCATGGATGACTCTGAGTGAGCTGGATGGTGCTGAGTGGTGGCCATTTGAATGTCTGAAAGATTTAATGTCAAAGAAGAAGGCAATTCAAGAGAGAATGGTAAAGTCAATTGAAACCTTATACCGTTGGCAACAGCCTAGCTCTCATGGCCAATGTTATTACATATTACTCTGCACATTCTCATCACAGTATGTACATGTTGCGACCATGCTTCACCCATTGACTCTCGGTAAGACATAAACTTGTGCATGCCCAACACACTTGGATCCTTGTCATTCACTATGCCCAAATGTCCTAGATGCCTCATGTACTTTTCTAGTGAAAGAGGCGTCAGATTCCACCTCTCACAGCCCCGTTCCACATGTCACGATGACAACTATGCCTATGTACTCAAAGTCCCTCGTCTCCCTGCTCCTGGCCTGGTTGAGGACTCTGATTTTAGAGACATTGCGCTATTCACACACTCACCGACCCCTGGTCTACTGGATGCTTTCCTTCCAGACGAATCACTAGTGGGTCCACATGACTTTGCAGCTTATGAGGCTGATGCTCAAATAGAGGATATTGCCCCCATTCCAGAAGCCCATGATTCATGTGGGTGGGTGGTGGATTATTTTGAGGGTGCGTCAGAAACACACAGAGTAGGTGAAACTTTCCTCTCGTCGTTTAATAAGGATCAGTGTTCAGAGCATCAGTGTTCAAATCTCTACTACCCATTTGTAGACTCAAACGACTGGATGGAGACAAATTTTCTTTCAAAGTCCAGACTTAGCATGGCTGAGATCAATGAATATTTATCGCTGGAAGTGGTATGTGGACCCCACATCTGGCACATATGATACTTATAACCTCACAGACAAAGAAGTTGCATCTCTCGTTCCACACTGCATGGGACCTACACTCTCGCATTGAATCACTACCCTCAGAACCATGCTGGAGCTATTGAATTGTCTCCATTGAGCATGAAATGAAAGAACCAGTGTATTTATATTACTGTGACACTCTGGAATGCATCAAGCTACTATTTGGCCACCCACTGTTTGCGAACAGGAAGGACTTTTCACCGTATCGGATATTCACCTTTGCTCAGCACGATGAGAGGGTGTACAGTGAATGGATGAGCAGTGATGGTGCTTGGGAGTTACAGGTGAGTGCAAAGTCCCAACAAAATTTACAAACTGACTGTTACCACAGACAAAAATTCCCGCAGGTGAAACCTTATGCAGCATCATCTTGTTGTATAAAACCCATATTATGAATGTATGTGAAGGCAGAGTTGCCCATCCTTTACTGATTAGCATTGCAAACATCAAGATACATGTAAGGAACAAGGCTTCTGCATATGCCTTTCTTCTGCTTGGATTGATGCCCATTCCTGAGTTTCTCCATGAGAAATCCAGAGTATGTTCAGTCCTCCAGGATCATCTCTTCCACTACTGCTTAGACATCATTCTTCAACCACTCAAAGTGGCAATGACCCATGGATTCACCATGCCCGATCCCCTTGGGAATCTTCGCTATTGTTTCATGCTGCTTGTTGCTTATATCACTGACACACCTGAAGCCTGTATGCTCGCTTGTGTACAAGGTAAAACATCTCCAGTCACTACAGCTTGGTACAAAAGCTTTGGGGATTCATTCTGACATCAATCATGTACTGCCGCCCTGACAAAACGACAAATACAGTCCATTGTACACCTTGCTTCTGATGTCGAGGCACACTTTACTGCATGCAAACTGTTCCATCTCAGTGGTGTCTCACACCCATTCTGGCGAAATTGGCTGTTTTCATCACCTTCTTGGTTCCTTATGCCTGAGCTTCTGCACTACTGGCACCATGAGTGCTGGGATCATGATGTCGCCTGGTGCAGAGTCGCACTCAGTGACAAGGAACTTGACTTTCGTTTCTTGGTTCTTTTCAAAATTACTGGTCTTTGCCACTTCAACAACGGAATCACAAAGCTTAAACAAGTGGGTGGGTGGACACAGAGAAATATGCAGTGATATCTTGTGGTCATCATTGCTAGTGGTGCTCCCTCTGATGTTATCACTGCCATTCATGCGCTTATGGAGTTCAGATACCTTTCCCAAGCCCCAGCCATCACTTCATGGACACACGGTAGGATCCAGGTTGCACTGTCAGAGTTTCACAATCACAAGCAAGCCATCCTCAATGCTGGCCTTCATCAGGGAAAAACGGCCATTGATCACTTTCGAATCCTGAAGTTGGAGCTCATGCAAAGTGTGGCCCCAAGTATTCCACATGTCAGCTCCTTACTTCAATGGTCTGCAGACACAACCGAACATGCTCACATCAAAGTTGTCAAGGACCCTGCTTCCATGACCAACCACCATGACTATGATTCCCAAATTTGCTGCACTCTTGATCGTGATGAGAAGCATCGTCTATTTTCCACTGTGCTATTTCTCCAAACATCTACCCAATCCCCTGCTGAGAACTGTGATAGTGACCTGGATGCCATATTTGACGAAGCTGATCATGAAGAGGCCAACATTGACGACAATTTGAATGGTTCAGGAAATGTCTTGGATAATCTTTGGCCCCCAAAACACCAATCAACTGACTTCTTTGAGGTTGCCTTGAATGAGGCTGCTGAACCCACTTGCACAAACAGCTCTCCGCCCTGAACCATCATTGTAGGCCTGACAGCCATTTACCTTAACATGGAACCAGTACATCACCACCAATCCATTGACGATGTTGCGGAAGCATTTGGACTCTGAGATCTGCGTGAGGCCTTGGATGACTATGTGAAATGTGAGACACAGCCGGGTTTGAAGACATTCCACACTTTTGGTGGCTCAAAGTAGTCAAGTTCTGACATACACCTTCCATTTTCCGAGCTTCAAGTCTGGCATAAAGTCCACCTGCAGCAAAAGTCCTATTACTGTCCCGAAGACATGTCCGCATCATCAACATTCATGGTCAACACTCACCCACCTAACTGAACTTGGAAACATAGCCAGTATGATGCTACCATCCTTCAGTTAGATCAGTCACATGAATGGCCACTCAGTGATCTGACTGGTGTATTCATTTTTACATTGAAGTCTTGCTTTGACCCAAAATCACTTAGGACATGCTGTCATTCTAGTTCGCCTCATCATGTGCCCAGCCTCTCTGAGAGGCACCCATTCTCCTTGGGTGAAGCATGCTCTAGTGTACGCACAAAGGCTAGATGTTGTACCCCAATGGCATAGCGAGACTGAGTCTACTACAGGTCTATATGTGCTCAAGAGAGTAAAACATGCATCGGGTGAGGACCTGGGAGACATTTTCCTATTAGATCAGTTGAGGTCCTATGCACACATTGTTCCTTGTCTTGGTCATTCTGCTGACAACCACCTTACCCATTCGAATAGCATTTACAGTTCTCAATCATTTTTTCTGAACAAATACTTTGATAAAGACTTCTTTTATGCTATCTCTAAAGTTCTATGATAGTTTGCACATTACTTTCTCGCTGTATACACAGTACCAATGATACTTTGTCACAGTGACCATGTGTCGATCTGATCAATACTACACCTTTATCAGTGCAGCCTCCATCAACAGTTGAGAATATTTGCAAAGCCATAGTACGCGAGTTCTCCTGCATTTCCTAGCAGTGCTGTTTTATCATTTTCTCCATGTTTTCCAGAGAACATCGCCCTCCTGGGACCCAGCATCACCAGTTGATGACCAACCCTTCTTCAGAGACCCAGTCACTGGTTTAACCCATTAGCATCAGCATGCAGGTGTATCAACCCCCTTTTCTGTCTCTCTGCCTGCCTCATTTGCTGGTAGGCCCTCACCTCTTCTTATCTCTCATCCCACTCACTTTCACTAGCACTATTACCTCTCTTGGATCAGGCCCACTCAACCACAATGCTCCCTCACCTGGACCTGTGCCGCAATGCTTGTCCGCACCAACTCTCTCCTCCACAGTCACTCTGGCATATGATGGGAACTGGTTGAGAAGATAGTGGAGGTTCTTTCAAAGGGCATCATATCCCTGGTGCCTCTCTGTGGCAGTATCTCAGCCAGCAGTGGTCAGTATCCTGTCCTTTCTTGATTATTTCATCCCACTTATTGCTATCACTCTATGTGTAGACCTTTCATCTCTATCCTACATTGCTGGTATACTCATCGGGGACCCTGCTATCCATGTTTGATTGCTCACTTCCTCGCTTTCTGCCACCATTTCTGTCCAGCCTGCTCAACCAAAGACTCTCATACCACACTTCCTCAGCTCTACTTCATCTGCTCTATCCACCTTGACCTCCCTGCCCTCATCTTGGCTCAGTATACACTGACAGCGCTTGAAGTGTCTCAATTGCTTGCAGCCACACATTTATTCATCGCCTACCAAGCGCTTGACTTGCATGCACTGTATGTCGACATGAAACAGATGTCTGGCCAGGTTGTGCATAATCTTGTCTGCAAAGTGTTTGCTCTTTCTGTTGAGGAACAAGATTGTATGCAAGGTGCTATGCCAGGTGGTCGACACTCTTGACCACATGACCAGTATGGATGTGGTATCACAAATGGTCAAGGTGGCTAGGGAGGCAGTTGCTCCACTTCTTGAGGTGCTCATGTTACCTGATCTCTCTAAAATTGACCTGGGCAAGATGGCTGCATTCCGTACCACCCTAGCAGGAAAACTCGTGGTGCTGCTTACAGAGCTATGGTGCACGTACTTGGGGGTACCATTGGCTGATGTGTGGAAATCGCCTACAGCGCCAATCCTGACACCTGTCTTCAACATTACCCCACGTGGCCGAACTCCTGCTTCCACTTTTCTGGCACCTCACATGCAGGAGTTATATGAATTTGTCCAGGGGGAACTGGAAATTCAAATGCATGGCATAGATAACTTGCAAGGAAGTGTTGCCCGGCGGCTGGGGCTTGGTGGCTTGTAAGCCAGGCCTGTGGATCACTATTGCCAACATGGATCCTGCAGTTGGACATAGCAGTGGTATGCAAATCTTTGTCAAGCCACTTACAGGCAAGACTATCATGTTTGAAGCGGAGTTATCTGA